>CAHIKZ030000558.1:720000-752500 GCA_903632075.3 Acanthosepion pharaonis | reverse complement strand
ATTTAAAATTTAATTACTTAACGTTATTTTTATCCAAGTTGATTCTGTTTTGTTGTCAGAGAAAATAATGTCTGTTCTGGTTGTCAACCATTAAAAGTTGGCAACTTCTGATATAAAACTTTATAAATGCATCCAATTGCATATAAAGTTTTACCATCAATAGTCAAGACATTTAATGTTAGAGGTTTTGTGAAAAAAGAAAAACAGGAAGTATTCGCTTGGGACGTTGATAATTATAAAATTCTATGTTGTCTCCAAGAAATTAAAATCAGAGGATTTGATATTAATATCGGAGTTCGGCAGCACAAATCACTAGACTAAACGGTAAATCTTATAGAAACGGTTCTGTCATCAATACGAAAAGGAAGTAAAGACATTAGACAAACAATGTTAGTATACATATTTCGGCTGGAAGGAGTCTAGAGCGTTATTTGACAACCTTTCTCGCGATGGTGTCTCGATAAAATTCCACTGCTTCACGTGGCTGTAAACAGGTTAATAGGAGTAGAGAGACTATTTACATTATTCGGACAATTGTCCTCATCTTTGTCGCCATATTTATTACAACGTTTCGGCCGTTATACACTCCGGCCTTATTCAGATAGTTGGAATATCGAACCCTTTATTTCGCTCACTGGAGTAGACTCTTCTCGTTCCATGTGCCATGGTTTAATAGATATTAGTTATCAGTTATCTCCTGTTAATTCTCCTCTGCAATTTCTCCACTGTCTTAACCGGGTATTGGATTACGAGCAGTCGCTGCTGCTTCTTCCAACACATGAGGGGTGTAATTAAAGACATTAAATAATCACATTGTCAGGCACGAAAATTTTGAAGATTTTCAGCGACGGAGGTAGGATTGATGGATAAACATTTTAAAGGTCTACTATTTACATTGTTCGGACTAGCGTCCTGACCTTTGTTGTCATATTTATCACAATGTTTCGGCCGTTGTATGCGATGGCCTTCTTCATGGCGCAGTGGATAAAGAAGTCAATTAGATCCAATGACAGGACCCAGAGTGTGAGTTCAATACTCGGTTAAGGCGGTGGAGAACTTGGAGAGGGGAATTAACAGGAGATAACTGATAACTGACATCCATTAAACTTGGCACGTGGAACTAGAACAGTCTACCACAGTGAGCAAAATAAAGGTTTCAGTTCGACATTCAAACCACCTGAAGAAGGCCGGAGCGTACAACGGCTGAAACGTTGTGATAAATATGGCGACAAAGATGAGGACAATAGTCCGAATAATGTAAATAATATACATAATACCTCATCTCAGAAATATAGACATATACTAAAGGAGTAGATAGGTTCACATGCCGCCTGGTTAGTACTCTTTCCATTTTTATTGAAAAGGAACAGAGGATTATCCATTGCTTCTTGCTTAGTATATGGTATACCGATTTTTTTCCATGGTCATAATTATTTAAAATGAATCTGTCTATATTTCGTCTGTTGTAAGCTCCGGCCTTCTTCAGATGGTTAAATGTCGAACTGAACCCTTTATTTCGCTCGCTGGGATAGACGGTTCTAGTTCCACGTGCCATGTCTAATGGATGTCAGTTATCAGTTATCTCCTGATAATTCCCCTCTCCAAGTTCGCCTTAACCAGCTTTTGAAGTCAAACTTTTTGGGCCCTGTCACTGGATCTAACTAATGCCTTTATCCACTGTTCCATGTCCTCAGTTCAGTTCGACCATCCAACCACCTGAGGAAGGCTGGAGTGTACAACGGCCGAAACTTTGTAATAAATATAACAACAAAAATGTGGACAATAGTCCGAATAATGTAAATGGTGTATTTAAATTGTCTTAAATTCTTTTATGATCTGACAGATCATTGACTACGACCCTTCATTGGTAGTCAGTAGCCCGAAATCTTTGGTAGAGCTTGGAGAGTTTGCTCTGACCAATAGTAGTATAATAGCGGAGTACTTGAAGTGCGCATGGTGAGGTTCTATTTCTGGTCTGCAACCCTAAGGCCACATTATGCTTTAGTCTTTGCCACCTTCTGTTAAGTTTGGGCAACCCTGAGGCCAGATTATGCATTAGTCTTAGCCACCTTCTGTCAAGTTTGGGCAACCCTGAGACCGCATTATGCTTTAGTCTTTGGCACCTTCTGTCAAGTTTGGGCAACCCTGAGGCCGCATTATGCTTTAGTCTTAACCACCTTCTGTCAAATTTCTATTGTCATAGACGATGAGGTTAATTCTTTTGGCTTTATTTTTCTTATTCACAAATCTGCGCTCTTGGTAATTCGGATCACACCTTAGTAACTGTTGGTATTTCTTCTGAGCCATCTATTAGAAGGGAGCCTCTTATCCGGAAGATGTCTTTCTGTTACTAGCGTACTGATTGGGATTAATGTCGTGACTTTATTCGAGACACCCATTTGATTGATATTCTTAAACTTCTTATTGAGAATTTTACCACAGAGGTTTGTTCTTGAAGTAAAGCCGGCATTAATACTTTTGTATCTTCCCGCAAATAGCAGGTGAAACCACAAACGTCTTCTTGGTTCACATCAGCTTGTTCAGCCGCTATAGCCCACAGGAATCACGTTTTTGTGGTGTACCAGCGTTATAATTCTTTGTAACTGTTCGAAATAATTGTAAATGTGTCCTCCAAGTGGCTAAGTTTTTGTTAACTCTGAATTGGTTAAGACCTCATATCGCAGGGTCTTCTTTCAGGTAAGCAATATGGCTTTCGCTTTCTCTAGTTGAAACCACTGATGTATTAATGACTATTGGTAAAAGTATCAAACTCTATCTAAGAATAGTGAAGCTGGGGCTGTTGCTTTGGATATCTGGAAGGTATTTGACAGGTTTTGGCATAATGGTCTTCCTCAAAAATTGAAAGGTAATGTTATGTTGTTGCATAACTGGGATCCTAACAGGTACTACAAACGCCGGTCAGGTAACAATAGCAATTAAAAGGTGATGCCACACTCCTCAAAATCTCCAGTCTCCCTATCAGAAGCCTTGCTGCGGGATGTAGTTTATCGTCATACCAAGGATGAGGTTTCGTGTGTAGGCGGCACAAGGATATAAAATCATAGTAAAGCAGCAGAAGTTATTTCTCTCAAGAAATACATGATGCTGTGGATAGTCATAATTTCTCATATCATAAAATACGTAGCATTTAAAACAAGAAAAATGGTTACATTTATATCAAATTAATTTCATATTTGTCTATATCTTTTATGATTACTTGCATTGCTTACATTATTCGGATTGTTATCCTCACCTTCATTGTCATATCTACAACGTTTTGGCCGTTGTACGCTCCGGCCTTCTACAGCTGATTGGAATTTCGAATTGGACCCTTTATTTTGGAGTAGATTGTTCTATTTCTACGTGCCATGCATCTTCCGGAAGCGCATGTCACGTGAAACTAGAACAATCTACTACGGTGGACAAAATAATGCCTGTAAATTAATTTAACAGCTTTATCTTAGGAAGAAAACCAGAGGGTACAACGGTCGAAACGTCCTGAACATGAAAATAAAAATGGTACAACAGTCCGGACAATATAAATAATGTAAATAAACTTTACATTGTAATTACATTTTACATATCAATTTTCACGTTTCTGTGGATTTCGTTTCGTCTCTAAAATTAGAAATTTGAAGTCTGAGCATCAAAATGCTTTGGTATTTGGAAGAGAAGGGGCGGATATTTTGGCTACAGCGCTGTATGATCGAATAAGTTTTTTTAATCAATAAATATACTTCTAGTTTTGAATAGCGCGGTATCATCTACCAATTACCCTTTGTTTAATATCCTCAGACATGTCTTGTAACTTTTATCATTTATTTTTAGTCTTCTCATTGCTTATTTCTTTACAATTATCTCAATCTTCTTGGCAATACACGCCGGTAAACTAAGACCCGATAATACTATTAACCGTATTTATATCTTTTGTTGTTAACGAAGCCCTTTCGTTCTTCATTGTCGTCCTCGTTTCACCATCGGAAGTTTTAATTTCCTCTTTCATTCATCACAATCAATCAAACAACTATCTTCTGCGCTGGGACGACATTGTATTCTTGCCCTACGCATGCGCGGGAATGGGACACGCCATATTGTTTTCTTTCAAAGGGCCGCGTTATTTCACACACTGCTTCCTCCTTTCCTCTTTCAGTCCTGTTTTTCTTTGCTTTGCCAACCTTTAATCCACTGAACCTTATTCTGATCTTTATTTTCTTTCTCCCCTCTATTTTTTCTTTTTCTATCTTTTTTTTAATTTTTTTTTATTATTTTTTTTATTTTATTGGCCTGGGTTATCTTTCTTTATTTTCTGGTCTCTTTGGCTTCCTCTTTACAAATTTTAGTTATTACTTCCTACCTCAACATTTCTGTTACGGGACCAGTTCTTTTTCTTTCTTTTGAAACCTTTCCTTCTTTTCAACGGTTATTTTTTATCTTGTTCATTTACCCCCGCCTCCGCGTTAATTGTCTTTCATTTTTTTTTTTTTTTTTGTAATTCTTATTTCATTTATTTTATTTTATTTTTAGCTTATTTCTTCTTTTGAGGTTTTCCTTTTCATTCTTGATATTTTTAAAAATCTTTCTCTGCTACACCTTTCTCCGTCTAAAACCATTTTTCTTTCTTATATTCTTCCATTGTTTTGGCATATTTCATTCTAGATATTTTATTCATTTTGTTTCCATTTTTCTTTCTGTTTTTTATTTCGATCTTTCTTCTTTACTAATTTCTTTCTTCTCATTTATTTCTTTGTCTTTCTTTCTTTCTTTCTTTCTTTCATAAGTTCTTTCTTTCATACATTCTTTCTTTCTCTTTCTTTATTTCTTTCTTCTATTTCGCATTTATAGCGTAATTCTTATTATTATTATTGTTCTTCTTCTTCTTCTTCTTCTCCTCTTCCTCCTTCTCCTCCTCCTTCTTCACATTTCTTCTTCTCCTCCTCCTCCTTCTTCGTCTTCTTTTTTTTCCTCATTTCTTCTTCTTCTTCTCATTTCTCCTTCTTCAATGTTGATCACTTCTCGTCTTGTCTGATATTTTTCAGCCGCAATTAAACTTCTTTCTATTCTCCGTTTTCTACTATTTCATAATAAGGAATCAAAATTTTCTCCTTTAACTGAGGTGAGCCACCAACAACGTTTGCTGGGGGCTAACATGACCACCCAAATAAGATAGCTATATCGATAGAGAGAAAGAAAAAAAGATAGATGGAGAGAATGATGCGTAGATAGATAGATAGATAGATAGATAGATAGATAGATCAAAGAACAATAGAGAAATAGAGAGAGAGAGAGAAAAAATTTGAACAAAGGAACATAGAAAGATAGATAGATAGATAGATAGATTTGAATATCTATAAATACATTGATAGATTTGGACAAAGACCAATAGATAGATAGATAGATAGATAGATAGATAGATAGATGTGAACAGATGAACATAGATAAATAGATAGATTTGAAGAAAGAAACAGAGAGAGTGATTTGAACAAAGGAACATAGAGTTGAGCAAAGGGACATAGATAGATAGATAGATAGATAGATAGATAGATAGATTAGGAACAAATGCTAATAGAGGGGAGTATTGCAGATTTTACACGCATACAAATGTTTTGACATGGGATTTCGAAATTTTATTGTTTTTGTGATCCATGTTCTCGCGTAATTATTTATTTTGAAACACCACATTTGGGATTTGGGCTCAAACGACTCTGGTTCTTCTTGCATAATTACTGTCGTTATTTCTTTTATTCCTTCTTTCTTTCTATCTTTTTCCGTTTTTCCTTTCTTTCTTTCATACGTTCTTTCTTTCTGTTTCTTTAATTCTTCCTTCCTTTCTTTTATTCGTTTATTTTTTCTTCTTTCTTTCTTTCTTTCTTTCTTTCTTTTCCGTTTTTTCTTTCTTTCTTTCTTTCTTTCATACGTTCTTTCTTTCTTTCTTTTCCTTTGTGTATTCATTTCTTTTATTATTTGTCCTTTATTTTCCTACTTTTCTTTTCTTTTCCTTACCCTTTTTCTTTCCTTTTTTTGCGATCTTTCTTCTTTACTAATTTCTTTCTTCTCATTTATTTCTTTGTCTACTTTTCCCCCTGATTATTTCTTTTCCTTCGTTTATTTTCTTTCTTTTTACTTTTTGTATATCCTTCCTATCACTCATATTTCTTTGTATTATTTCGTTTCTTTACCTTTATATTCTATTTTCTTTCTTTAACTTTCTTTAATCCTTGAAGGATGTTTGACAAAAAACCACATAAACAGGCTTTCTTTATTTTTTTTTTAATTGAAGGATCCTTATTTTAAATTTCTTAAATCGTCTTAAATCTGATCTAAATTTGAAGTGATTAATAACCTCCCAATTTTTACTGCCCTGTGCCAAACTGACCTTATCTTTTGATACATTCACTCCTCTTTTCCCTCCTTGGGACACTTTCTGATTGTATATAGAGAAAAAAAATGAGTAGCTGTTTGGAAGACCATTCGTTTGAAATCTCCTGTCACGGACAGACAACATTGCTCTTATTGTTTGCTAACCAAAGGTCAAAGCTAGAAAAAAAAGATCCCCGGATATAGTAGCCCTGTTGTTTTGTCTATTGGGTGCAGACATGGCATTTCCAAACAGTTAGCTAAAAAAAGAAAAAAAAACAAAAAAAACAAACCGTATTTATTCTTCAGATTTTTCTGTTTCGTTACGTGGGCTTTTGACAATGTCGAATTGTGAAGGTCAAGATGTATAGCACAACTAATGAATACTGCCTGTCCGATGTCGAGGGTGGTGGGGATACATTACACCTATGTCAATGGCCGATGTTCGAGCTGAAATAAAGGCCAACGGTTATAACGCTGATTTTCAAGGCCATCAAGCTTTCTTTGAAGATTTGGGAAAACACAGTATTACTTGTACGTCATAATAATATACTAAATGCGGGCAAATACGTACGCACACGCACATAAGCAAACACCGACAAGCACGCATGCTTGCACACACACACACACACACACACACACACACACACACACACACACACACACACACATACATATAAATATTTTAAAAATCAGACATAATTAAAAATGTATCAATACAAATACAATAGGAAGACAAAAGACAAAAGGGAAAATCTTTCTTTACCAACGCGTTTCATCCCAGAACGGATTTCATCAAGGGAAATATTAAGATTTTATTTTGCAATAAATATTTGTATGCAGAAGCACAAATGTCGTTATTTTTTCACAATTTTAAATTTAACAACGCCCGCAAATATACATGAAGACTAATTGAAAATCGAAGTGGATTATGGAGAATGTTGATTTTAATCTCGTATATAATGTACTGTGTATGTGTGTGTGTTTGTGCATTTGTGCGTCCAAGTAACCCCTCCTCTTCCCTGGTTTGATTTCAATGATTCATAGCACACTCAAAAGCCTTAGAAAAGTTGGCGCTGGGAACGATTTTCGTTGAGCTCAGATTCAAGGTTGCCAGATTATGTGAGGTTAAAAATATATATTAATATATTATACTAGCCATAATGGTTGCTTTCATGGTTATTGGGTTTTGATTCCGGTTTGAAGCAATCATGATGAGCTGTAATACAGTGAAAAGGCTTGCATGGGGATGATTATTTAACGCTCTCGTTATTACATCGAGCAGTATAGAGAAAAGGGAAATTCCCAAAAAGTAGCCACCGCCGCAATTAGAAAACCGCTCGTCATTATTGAATTGAGCCCTCTGGCTGCTGCCTTTTTTTATACATCCGTATATAATACGTTAAAATTCCCCCTTTTCTGCCGTGCGCCGATACCTTAGGGGTACGATCTCTGACTAATGCCAGATGGGTCGCGTATTGATACAGGCTTGGAGCAATCGGATGTCTAGCCACACTGATAATCTGTGATACAGCTAAACTGGCTTGTAGTTGAATGGATATATATATATATATATATATATATATATATATATATATATATATATATATATATATATATATATATATATATATATATATATTCAGTTTGGTTTTTCAGATAAGACGTTTGATATTATTTTTCGTAAGAATCACTGAAAAACCCTTTGAGTTATTCAGCTAGAAAGAGAACAGGTTAAAATCGTTTTGTGCCAGCCCCACTGTCTTCCCAAATGAGCAATGGTGAGAGGAAAAATCATTCAGGTCTTCAGTAATGGTACCAACATTCATATTCTGGCTTCCATCTTCAAAGTTTATTCAAGAACCATTAAGAAGACGGTTAATAAGTTTTAAAAAATGAGGTAATAGCAGAGAGGAAGAGCTACCATCTTTTCAACTTTGAGGTAAAAGATCAATTAGAAAAGATCCAACTCAATCCATAAGAGAGAAGTTTCAGCTATGACAGTACAAAGATGAGTGAAAAGGACTTGAAAATGAATTTATACGTGAAACGTTTGAGGCACGTTGTTAATCCAGAACAGAATGTTAGAAGGTTAGAGTAGGCGGTGATCATCTTGAATAAGTTGGAAAATGATCCTGGATCTCTGATTAATTAATGATGAACATGACATTTTCGTTTATGATCGATTTCTTCCGGGGATTAATTATACATTCTTATTGCTCAAAGTAGAGTTCAATAGAGTTATGAAAACCTCAGAGAATTCTAATAAGAAAATCTTTAATCATTTCTAAGTTACAGCGGTTCAAAGCTTAATCGAACAAATGTTCAATTTTGCTTTTACATGATTTGTACAATTTCGCTGTTACACCGGTGCATATATATATATATATATATATATATATATATATATATATATATATATATATATATATATATATATATATATATAGCGGTAGGTAAGTAATCCCAGTGAATCCTAACAATATAAAATATTAAAACTGATCCACAAAGAGAGCTTAGTGTATTTATTACAGAGCATATGTAAATAAATAACATATGAATGAAACTCAAAAATATCCCATCTATATGGCCATTTAATTTCGATAGAAATTAATCTTCCCAGCTTTATCAAAGCTAAAGGGTTTGAAGATAAAAGATTTTTATCTTCAAAATTTTTGGTGTTGATAAACCTCGAATATTAATTTCTTGCTGGTTGAAATAGCCATAAAGATGGGGTATTTTTGAGTTTCATATATATATATATATATATATATATATATATATATATATATATATATATATATATATATATATATTTAAAAGAAAAACAAACCACTTTAAGGTACCATTATAATAATTTATTTCACTAGAGTCCTTTTAAAGGACGCCGGATCATCTTCAAAATATATATACACACACACACACACACACACACACATATATATATATATATATATATATATATATATATATATATATATATATATATATATAGAGAAAGAGAGAGAGAGAGAGAGAGAGAGAGAGGAGGGATTAGGGATTAATACAAATCTAAAATGTGTCCTTTACCTGATTGGTGGTTTATTCAAAAACACGACACAAGAGTATCGTATATGTCCACTCGTCAGGAGGTGTCAGCAATTGACAGTAGAGTTTTCCATTTTCGTTACTTTTTATTTTAAATTAAAAATAATTTATGCACTAAATTTTTTCTCTTTTTCTGTGTGAGTCCGTTTCTTTTTGTGTGTCTGTCTGTTTCTCTGTGTGTGTGCCTGTTTCTTTGTGTCTGTTTGTGTAATGCGTGGGCGTACGTCTATTTCTAAAGTATGAAAGGTTTTATTTTTAATCCGATATTTTTTATTAATCCCAGCATAATTTTTCGTGCATTCAAGTATTTGAGCAGACACCTCATTTTTTTAAACGTCTGTGGGCCTGTTCACTCGAGAAAATAAAGGTAAGTGAGCCATCTGTGGCACTCTAGATCAGACGGCGGTTTCTCTTAAAAAGGGGAACAGAGATTCGAATCTTGCCGGGCGGGGTGGTGTGGTGTTGTTCTCATTTTCTTTATCAAGGCTGTTGTGTAACAAAAACTGTTTAATAAGGGGGTCGTCTCAAATACGCTTATCCAATAATAAAATAACGCTTGAAGAAATATGTATCGATACCTACCCGAGATCATTAAAAACAGCATACTGCAATGAGAATGTTCCATATCCAAACATAATGGAAAAATAGTTTTATCGTTATGTTATTATTAAGAGGAAGGATCACAGTATTTTTTGATTATTTAATTGAATTATTTAATTAAATTTTTTACACCATTTTAGAACATTCGAAATTTTGATTAAAAAACTTGTTTTTCTTGCGTCGGCGGTTCTACTAACTTTTACCTTTGAGAAAAGCAAATTTTAGACTTTTTTTTGTGGCGACAGACACATTAATTTGGAAATTCCTGCAAAAATCAAATAAGTGCCAGATTTTAATGAAATTTTCAGAACTTATTCACAAATGAAAGCTATTATTTTTTACCTTTTTTATTAGAAAATCTTCGGAATAATATTTTTAGTTTATATGTGTTTCTTCCCCTTACTTAATTTTATGAAAGCTTGATAAATTTATCGAGATAATTTTTAATGACTATATTAGTTAAAAGGAGAGTTTTTTGAAGAATTTAAATCACTGATATTCTTTATTTCAAAATCGAACCCGGTCTTACCGAAAATCTATTCTGGATCGGAAAATAAAAAACGCAATAAAACTTAGACATTATTTAATTAATTTTATAAATAATATATATTAAAGAAAATATTGTCTGAAGAAAAAAGAATTTTTGACGAATTTTAACAAGATTTGTTTTCGTTTTTTTTTTTAATAATTTTTTACCATTTTAAAATTTATAAAGTTTTTGAAGTTCAATTTCGCTGAGATAATTCTTTGAGAATAATGTTATTAAGTAAAATTATCTTTATTAATCATATATTTTAAAGCTTATTACGATCTGAAAATCCAGAACATTTTTTTAAAGAATTTGAATTTCTTTTTATATTTGTATATAGATATGGATTTTCTGAAGTATGGATGTATAAACCAGTAAATCTGTTCTAAAAATGTCACGTGTTTTAAGGATTACCATCTCCCGTTTAGGAAAAAATGAAACAAAATCCTAATGAAATTTGTCGTCTGCTACACCATATCTAACAATGAACAATTTCTGCGGTCAATCTGCCGTCAATAAATCGATTAATACGTCAGCAAAACAAAACCTCGCGGTTAGGAACATTTTATGCTATGAGTAAGTAATATTTGTTTCAAATCAGATTACCTTTAAATTTGCTAATTTTCCTCAAATAACGTTTCAGAAATATATATTTTATTTTTGCAAGATTTTTAAAACAAAAAACTAAGTTTTGTTTAAAATGTCTAAAAGAATGGCTGACGTGATCGATTTTACTGAAAAAAATGACACTCTATACCAATCAAGATAATTAATGTCTGAAATAAACCAAAGCATTTAGCTTTAATTTAAAGATGATTTTAAAGTTTCAGGAGAGCTTTTTCATTTTTTAAAAATCATTTTAAACATTACGTATACCCAATTCGTGAAGGTACCTATATATATATATATATATATATATATATATATATATATTAGGTGCGATGGACAAATTGTTGTCTAAATTACGCAAAAAATGTAAATTGCACTGACATCTCATTTTTAACAGATGCATTTACCAAAAATACACAGAAGTATCTTGAAATACTAAAAAGTAAATTCATTTAATAAAATCGCTATTGGCCACGGCCTGTAGATGACTTGGGAGTCTCCTGCACCTCTTCTCGACTGAGTCCTTGTTTAAGTTGGGGAATGCTGCCATAATCGTTGTCTTTAGTTAATCTTTGACGTTCCAAGTTATTCCGTTGGTCTCTCGTTCAACTGCGACCCACACATAATAACCAAAGCGCGTTGCAGTCTGGATAAACAGGTGGCCAGATATAAGGCATGATGGGGTCGTAAACATTTTCTGATAGCCATGGTGTGGCATGGTGCAGAATCCTGTTTCAAGACATAGGGTCTCCAGCAGCTACCATCTGGACCCAGGGCACTTTATGTAGGCCTCTAGGTTAATTCTGAGGCCCTGTGGAAAGATAAATGTCAGCATAACTTCGACATCACTAGTGATCACTCCAAACACCTTCGTAATCACAGTTAGACTCATTCAACTCTTTGCAAATCCTCTGCGCACTCCTAAGATTGACACCCAAAATACTCTAAAATGGTCGTATTGGAGCTTCCGGTGCGGTATACGTCTGGAGGAGTCAGTTATATCATGGTGCTCTTTTTCACATAGGCAGTGCTAAACTGATGCTACTATACTGTGTATATGATAAAATCAAAACCAAACAACCATGTTCTGTTTTTATTCTATCATTTTTCTTTTTCTTTTCTCTTTTTGGAAGAATTTCAAAACAAGAACATCCTCAAACTGTTTTGTTTTATTTTTCAGTGTGCCATATAAATGAATGAATAGTTCGTTTAACATCTCTGGTCCCTACATATCAATGGTCTGATAAAAATGTGAAATCTAGAACATTATATGGCAACCGTGAAATGTTTTTGTAAACATTCCGCCATCGGCCGAATAAGATCCAAAATGCAAAGTAACAAGAGAAAATTGATTGATCTTCTATTTGGAAATTGAACAACATTTTATCAATTCCTCCTGGAAATATAAGAAACACGTATATTGGAGACATTTATCAAGCATAGTTTTGGCGCGCAACATTAGGGCAATCAACGAAGATGAAGAAGAAAAAGATGATGCCAAAGAAGAGGATGAAGAAGAGGCTGAAGAAGAAAAAGATGATGATAAAGGAGAAGATGAAGATGAAGAAGATGAAGTAGAAAACGGTGATGATAAAGAAGATGAAGATGATGACGGAGATTATGAAGAAGACGATGATGATGAAGAAGATGATGATGATGAAGAAAAAGAAGAAGACGAAGAAAAACATGAAGAAAAAGATGATGATCAAGAAGATGAAGAAGAAAAAGATGATGCCAAAGAAGAGGATGAAGAAGAGGCTGAAGAAGAAAAAGATGATGATAAAGAAGATGATGATGAAGAAAAAGAAGAAGATGAAGAAGCTGAAGGAGAAAAAGATAAGGATAAAAAAGATGAAGAAGAAAAAATGATGATAAAAGAAGTTGATGATGATGAAGAAAATGATGATGATGAAGAAAAAGAAGAGTATAAAGAAGAAGAAGAACAACAACAATATGATGACAAAGAAGATTGTGATGCTGAAAAGAAGATGATGAAGAAGGTGATGAATAAGATGATGATGATAAAGAAGAAGATGATGGAGATGATGATGAAGAAAAAGAAGAAGATGAAGAAGCTGAAGAATAAAAAGATAATGATAAAAAGATGAAGAAGGAAAAATGATGATAATGGTGAAGAAGATGATGAAGAAAGAAAAAGATGATGATAAAAAAGAAGTTGATGATGATGTAGAAGATGATGATGATAAAGATGATGATGATGAAAAGAAGATGATGAAGTTGATGATGATAAAGATGATGATGATGAAAAGAAGATGATGAAGAAGTTGATGATGATAAAGATGATGATGATGAAAAGAAGATGATGAAGAAGTTGATGATGATAAAGATGATGATGATGAAAAGAAGATGATGAAGAAGTTGATGATGATAAAGATGATGATAAAGATGATGATGGTGAAAAGAAGATGATGAAGAAGTTGATGATGATAAAGATGATGATGATGAAAAGAAGATGATGAAGAAGTTGATGATGATAAAGAAGATGATGATGAAAAGAAGATGATGAAGAAGTTGATGATGATAAAGATGATGATGATGAAAAGAAGATGATGAAGAAGTTGATGATGATAAAGATGATGATGATGAAAAGAAGATGATGAAGAAGTTGATGATGATAAAGAAGATGATGATGAAAAGAAGATGATGAAGAAATTGATGATGATAAAGATGATGATGATCAAAAGAAGATGCTGAAGAAGTTGATGATGATAAAGATGATGATGATGAAAAGAAGATGATGAAGAAGTTGATGATGATAAAGAAGAAGATGATGAAGAAGATGATGAAGAAAAAAAATGATGAAGAAGATGAATAAGAAAAAAATGATGATAAAGAAGAAGATGATGATGATGATGATGAAGAAGAAAATGATGATGATGATGATGAAGAAGAAGAAGATGAAGAAGAAAAAGATGATAAAGGAGAAGATGATATGATAATGAAGAAAAAGATGAAGAAGATACTGAAGTGGATGATGATAATGATGATGAATAAGATGATGAAAAAGATGATGATTATAAAGAATCGAAAACGAAGAAGTAGAAGATGACGAAGAAGAAAATGAAGAAGAAGATGTTGATAGAGAAGAAGATGAAGAAGAAGAAGAAAAGATGATGATTATGAAGAAGAAGACAAGTAGATGATGATGATGATGATGAAGAAGAAGAAGTTCTGTGTCACCTCACACTCACATATTCAAGCTAACGTTTACCCCTATTTTTTAAAGACAATATTTATTCTTACATACATACATACATACATACACACACACACATATATATATATATATATATATATATATATATATAGGTGTATCAAAAATGGTTCTACAATATTTAGGATAGGGCTCCTCACACCAAAACAAGGACAAAAGCACATATAAACATATATCTGCAAATACTTCTTTTTTATTTTTCGTTTTTATCAAGTTTAAAGAAATTTTACAGTAGATCGCGCTATCTTAATATGTAGACTAGGTTACATTGGTCATTCGTGTACATTTGTAGCTAGTCTGTCTTCAGCTTTAACGTCTGTAGTAGTTAGAAGTGTTCCGTTTAACAATGACAGGATATTCGTTTCGTGAGCAAGCAGACATGTTTTTTTTTTATATACTGCCGTGCGAATGTTGAATTTTACAGCGTCTACTCTAAACTTTAATCTAAATAACTCAAACTTCAGACTCTGAAGTTTGCCTTACGTTTATAAAAAAATTAATTTTCCTACGTCATTTTTTATGTTGCTGAGTATTTGGGTTTATTTATTTTTTTATTTTTCCTTTTCCGGTTTTTCTTTCACCCTCCCTCTCAGTCATTATTTTATCTTTGTTTTCTACCTATTTTTTATCATGTCTTTTGATTTACTTTATATTTTCTAGTTATATAAATCTTCTTTTTTTTTTTTACTTTACTTCCTGCCTGTCATTAATTTCAGTTCCTCTTTCTAATAACTTTTGTTTATCTTTGTATATTTTAACGTGTTACCTCGTTTATATGTTTAAATAGTTCTCATAACTTCTGTGTTTTATATTCCTGTCTATATTTCCGTTGTTTCATTTGTGGGCTCTTTATTTTTTTTAGCAAGACATTTTTTTTTCGTGTAAAGTCAGCCATTTTGGTTAGACTTATCATTTTTACTTATTTTTATCTTCTTTTCCTTTGCAGTCTTTTTTTTCGTTTATAGTGTTTTTCTATAATTTTTTAAGAATATTTTTTTTGATTTGAACCAAGATTTATGTTTTGTTAAATTTGTTATTTATTTTTTTCATTTTGAAGGTGTTTCGTGTTTTAAATTTTTGTACGTAAAATTCATTTTTCCGTATTTATCTTTTCTTCTTTTTATAAGTTTGTTTTATTTTCTATCATTAATTTTTGCTTTGTTTAAAAAAAACGAAATTGCTGCTTTTTTTGAAAAAATATATTCTTTAAATTTATTCATTAAAAAAAGGTCTTACTTTATCTAATCAGTAAGAATGGCTGGTCGAAGCAGGTCGGTCAATAAAAATATATTTGGTCCCAAAATAAAGAAATGGTTGCTGAAAAAAGCCAAACTATGTATTTTATAATAACGAATGAAGAAGATAGTAAAGTATTCGGAAAAAATAGTACCAAGATGAATGACAAGTAATCTATGGTAGCCAAAAATGGCCTAAAAACGAAAAAAAAAACGACTAAAATTCCAATAAAAAGTGGCCGAAAAAGCCAAAACTCAGAAAAGACAAATACAGCAGGAGAAAAAAACAAAAACAAAAACAAAAACAAAAAACAAAAAAACAAAACAAAGATGACAAAATAGTGATCGAGGAGGCGTCATCTTGCTGGAAGTGCCCGCCGAAATGCATTAGAAACATGACGGGGTTCCCGAAGAAAACCAAGATCTACGTTCATCTTGTTACAGCAGATAAGCTCTTGACAAATTCCGTGGAACTACAGAAAGAAGGATCCTGTCAGTCTTTCCGGTGGACAAGCGTTCGTGCAAAATTTGTCGCTCCACAAATGACACCGTTATAAAATCGTTGACGTTCCTGTGGATTAAACTGTCGAGAGCGATTAAAGGAAAAAGGTTTTTCATGTGGGATATACTACTACCCACGCGTGCCTACTTCCAAGCTGCAAGCAGTCGACACATCATAAACAAAGACATTATTCTCAAGAGAGAATATCAGGGCTGACGTAGGACTTAAGTTTCAACATATGAGGTCACTCCTCGGTTCGTCTGGGAGCACTTGGTCGCTTATGTGTGCCAATTCGGACAGATACTCAGTGCTTCAATTGACGAATCGACCGAGGGAAGGAGCTTCAAAATAATGATCGTTCGTAAGGCCTTCGTCTCCATTCACAACTGCTTAGATGTAGAGGAGCAGAAAACGCCTTTTATCATCACAGGCCGTAGATCAACTTACTGGAAGTGCGCAGAGACTCTTCCTACTCAGAGAAGGATTCTGGACCCCGTCGACTCAAATCACCCTTTGGATGAGTTTCCGTCTCGCTTGTAATAGGTATGCTGGCAGACGGGACAGGTGTGATGAAACCCCCGGTTATGTTCGTCTCACGGTCCCCATTTCGCGAAAAGCCTTATCCCGCCGCGGCTGCAGAGAAGGAAAAAGGGGGTATGGCAGGTCGTTGGTAAGGCTGGAGCGATGCTCTGGGCAGCGGGACCTCGTACCACAACATCCCCTCTACCAGTTCTAAGAGAGATTCCTCGACCAGGTATTCAGATTGACTTTCGGTATCAGAAATTAAAATATGAGCCATCATTGGAGAAGTTGCAAAATTTGAAAGAGACACGCAAGGAGAAGCGTCTCCCTAAAAAATAATGGCCCTTCCTCCTCGGCAGTCTTACCCATACACAAAACAACACTACATGGTTTCTCCTCCATTCCTGAGATACCTATCTCATCACTAACTCTAAAATGACAACCTTAAAATCAACATCCAACGACCATCTGACCACACCCAGTACCCCCAATACCCCTATTCCACCCCCTCTTCAAACATCCACCGGCACATATAAAAGTCCGAGGATTCAAAACAGCAAAAAAGCTCATCACCCGAGTCGACAGAAACAACATACAAGGAAGAGCCTAAACCCATTTTTAGCACAGGGGAAGACTTGTGCCAGGTTTCTAATGATCAAGAAGAGAAGACATTATCCCAATGTAGGAAAATCAAAGAGCTGAAATTCTTCATCTTCTTCAAGTAATCAATAATCTTTTCGTTGACTCTTTACGTGGTTGTTGTTAATGTATTTTAATTGCGTTTGGTAATTAAATACTTTATTAATTATTTTACATTGAAGTCTTTCTGTTATTACTTGTACTATATACGTGTGACAGATTACAAAACACACACACACACACACACACACACACACATATATATATATATATATATATATATATATATATATATATATTTCTAAAGAATTAATATCTTTTTCATTTATTAACACAATTTATCACTTAAACTTTATTTTTAATGAATACCCCTATCCGAGTAAGTGGTCTGTTTATTTATTAACAAACTATATTTATATATTTTCCTCTACCGGCCTGTATATTCTAGAAATCTTATCAAAGAAAAATATACGATAAGCTGGAGAGAGCATTTTCTTCTCTAACCGATACAGACTGTGAAGAATGAAGTTGGGACTCTTACCTCTAACTAATGGAAGTATTAAGAACGTCTCTAATATCTCTTGGAAAAAAAAGGAACGATAGAATGTGTAAGAAACGGTCCGAAAAAGAAAAGAATACATTCGGTGTAAACTTCAAAACTGTTCCGTGCATTTTCGATTTCTACCTCATTTTCTAGTTCGTACAGTCGGAATAAACTTCAAAATGCCAATGGTAGGACATTCGATTTAAATTTGGGACCTCAGATTAATGTCAAACGAATAATAATCTCATTTGATTGCAGAAAGGATTTTTTTTGTTTCGCAAGTCAAAACGACAAGCCAGTAGCAATGGTTAATTAGTTTTCCAAATCTGCCGTAATTCCCCTGTTAAATTTCGCTCGTATTCTTCTAGGAACGTAATTATAATGAAAAAAAATGGTAATTCTTCCAATCAAAATTCATTACTTGTTTTTTTTTTATTATTTTATATTGATTACAATGTGATCGTTCATGCAGTTTCATTGCCGCTGCTCTGTTTCACTAATCTTAACTTGTTTGGCACAAGGCTACATGTATTTAGCATCCAGTAAAACATCGACCTAGCTACACACTAGTAACAGTCAATCAAACTAAACTCGTTAGCCACTGTCCCAACTCCGAAGCGTCTAAATATTTATTAAGCTTACCCGAGCATGGCACACGATCACAAATATGGCGCACTTAGTGAGCATCGAATTCTGTACGCAGTCGTAATGCTCAACCAGAATAACCCGTTAATCATTATCTGACGACGATGCACTCATTTAAATACGAAACTGATATTAGTTTGGGCACACGGCCACTGACTGAAAGCTGTCATCGAGGATAGAACTCATGGCTCAGTGGTACTGCCCTGCGAAACATAATCGTTAACTAGTGAATGCAGGACAATCTCCGCAGAGATGAAGAAGAGTCTTGAAGCAAAAATCTGTGCTGCTACAGAAAGATGATAAGAATACGATGGACTGAAAATGTGAGCAACGAAGAAATTTTAAAAAGGATATGGCAACAAAAACGACCCCTATAATTGTTGTGGCCTTGTTAGGGCCAGCAATAAAAACACAAGACAGCAACTGACAAATATATTGACAGAAAACAGTAATACAAACGAGAGTGTTACAGCAAGAATGTTCGGTCCGACAGTCAGAGCTGACTGCTGCAAACTTCCCTCTCCAAAAGGCAATACCTGCTCCTATTTATAGCTGAGAGAATTCATGCGTGCGTGGGTAAATTACCATAACAATATTTAACATCAGGAAAAGCTAGTTAACATTTCTAGGACACATAAGAAGGAAGGAGGACTTGGAAAATCTGATACTCACAAGATAGAGGAACAGAGATAAACAACACATAACATGGTTATTGAGCTTGAGTAAATATATGGCAGAAATTTAGGTTTAGGAGAAATAACAGAAAGACAAAATTTATTAAGCGCTAGAAAAGACAGGCAGTTGTGGAAAGCCATGATCGGTTACATCATGAGGCAACACGGTACATAAAGAATAAGAAATAAATAAAGTCGAAAATGATTAATCGGTAAGTTAGATATCGTACAAATTTTTTATCGAAGACTGAATAAGTAATATTTCTATTTCATACATGCCAAGGATACCATGGACCAAACATGTGAGCGACGACGAGGTTTGAAAAAAATGGATACAAAAACGAAACCTTACTTAACATCAGGAAGAGACAGTTGAAATTTCTAGAACCCGTAATGAGGAAAGACGACTTGGAGAATTTAATACTCAGAGGACAGATAAACGGCAAGAGAAACGGGGGAAACAACACATAACCCACATAGTGAGTTTGAGTAAATGGATAGCCGAATGTGTTTTTGGAGAGATAACAAAAAGACAATTTGTTGGAGAGACATTATAGCCAACGTTTTGCTGGGATATTACAAAAACAAGATCTTAAAAATCACATGTAGATCGGAATCCAACAGGATGATAAAATTAAAGCGGCATTATATAAATATATATATATATATATATGTGTGTGTGTGTGTGTGTGTGTGTGTGTGTGTGTGTGTAGAAGTAATGGATAGCGGCTTTGATTGAGGAATCGGAGAGCCGAGTTCGAATTCCAGTCGAATCCATTACAGTCACTTACGTGCTAATACCCTTGGGAAAGGTATGAATCATCTTCTTCTCCCTCCAGGTATGGGTAAATAGCAGGGCAGACTGGGTTCTATAGCCTTGGATGGCAACTGATCTAGGAGAAGGACAACTCTGAATTCAAAACCTGCGCAGGATCGTTTGGGGACCTTGTGGCACTTAGTGCATCAGGTCTCTGTATTCGGCCCTTCACCACTATAATCAAATCCCATGTGCTGTTGTCGGGCTGCCGGTTTCCGGGTAACTGATCTGCTTGACCCTCTTACGTCGAATTCGACGGAAGAGTCGAGTATATATATATATATATATATATATATATATATATATATATATATATATATATATATATATATAAAATAAAAAAAAATAAAAAATTAAAATCTTCAGACACAGTGGGTTGTATATTAATATTCTTTCGTTTTTATTATTATTTCATTTAAATTCCTCGACTAGTTTCTGCCAACATGGCTATCATCAGGAGAAAAAATTCTGCTTGCTGTTAACTATAGTGAACTATAGAAATGAATTTCCTGATGGAGAAAAAATGAACTTTGTCTGCAGTTTTCATTTGTTTTTTTAATTTTAATTTTTTTTTATATGAATTTTAGTCAATCCTTGTGTTAGTCAAAAAGTCTCTTAAGTTGTTATTTAAGATAAGAGCTGGATGGATTCATGCTGCTCTGAATTCCCTTGGTCATTTTGATTATATATATATATATATATATATATATATATATAATGCATGAAACTAAGAGTTTTGCTAGCGGCGAGAAAAAAGATGAATGTTCATTATTAATATGAATTATACCTCTGTTATTATACATCAATGACTACCTTTTAGCTTCAGTATGAAACCAAATTCACGAATGAGTGTACTGGACATAAAACTACATGACTATCTAGACGATTCACGTTACACATCTCAGATCATAGTTCATTTAGGACCCATTTAAAGACACACACTCCAACCTCGATATACTTGTAGAAAACGCAATAGCCTCATCTATATATAAAATAGTATAAACGTAAGGAAAGCATTAATAATAAAAAAAGAAAAAGCCAACACTCAGTAACATAAATTATGAACACGGCCACACTCTGTTGACCGTGTTTGGAAAAAATACGTTACCGTCGCTCTATAAACATATATAAATATCAACACATTCAGTTAAAATTTTAAAAAAATCCTTGATATTGACTAAAAGAATAGCCGAAAGTGCTCGGATATAGAAAATATTCGGACAGTTTCACAAACTTTAAGTCCAGAAAAGAAAACACTTATATGAACACAAGAAAAATTATATAAAATGCTAAACTGCAGTACCTTGTCAGTCGTAGTTAATGAAAATTGTATAAAAGAGGGATTGCAGCCCAAATACAAATTTAATTATATATATATATATATATATATATATATATATATATATATAAAAACGAAAATTTAAATAAACAACTGGATCGCAGTAACTTGTCTGTCGTCATTAATAAAACTTTTTAGAAAAGATGGATTACTAGCCAAATACAATATATATATATATATATATATATATATATATATATATATATATATATATATATATTGGGGGTTGAGATGTTGTTGCGAGATATACTTATCACTATCACCATCGCTGTCTAATTATGTTTGAGTTTTATTTCCATGAAATTCAGCTCGTCTCTCATGCATATCGCAAAATTCGATATAAAAAGAAACAATTTACTGCGGAGCCAATCAGAGATCCTGGAACGATTGATTCGAGCAATGATGATAATTTGTAAAGATTAGCCGAGAAGAAATTGTAATCAAGTCATCTCTTTCTGCATTAAATGAGTTGATTAATACATTCGTTGGTGTAAAGAATAAATGCTTTTCTTTTTAATATTCTCCCATTTGTTCTCCTAATTTGATTTTATTTGTTTTCTTCTGTTTCATTTCGACACACCATTTTGAAGCCAAGCTAAATATTGCTATATTGTCACATTTAATGGCGTAAACCTGACTCATTCTCCGTCGGTACGATATCACGAAGAGATCTAACGAATGTTCAGTAATAATAATAATAACAATAATAATAATAATAATAATCAAAAAGGAGTTTCAAATGGGCGTAGAGATGCAAGTACAGTACAATACACCGGCTGAAACTGCAAAATACTTAAAAAAGACAGCAAAGACGAATGCAACCGACCAGATACAGAAGCGATGGCAAGATAAACCGCTTCATGGCCAATACTCTGCCTATACCAAACAAGCTGACGTAGACAAAACCAGTACCCATCAGTAGCTACGTAGTGCAAGGTTGAAAGCGGAAACTGAAGGTTTTATCCTTGCCGCGCAGGACCAATGCTTGCTAACTAGGAATTATCAAGCACATATACTAAAATATTGTGTCAGCCCAAAATGCAGATTCTGTGATAAATATCCAGAAACGATTGATCATCTTGTATCAGGTTGCACGATGTTGGCACCCACTGAATATAAAACCCGACATGACAGAGTGGGCCAATATCTGCACTGGAAAATCTGCAACTTCTACGGGAAGAAAACTGAAAGAAACTGGTATGAACACCACCCAGACCCGGTTACGGAGATGGGACCTGTTACAATTCTATGGGATTACACAATACACACTGACAGAACAATCAAGGCCATTGTTATTAAAGACTACAAACAAAAACGGTGCCCCTTTATTGATATGGCAGTCCCTGCTGACTGCAATGTATCTTTGAAGACATTCAAAAAGCTGTCAAAATACAAGGACCTTGAAATAGAAATCTCGAAAATGTGGCATATGGGAACATCAACAATCCCTGTTGTAGTTGGAGCCCTATGACTGGTTGGAAAAGATTGCAGTAGACTAATTGAAGGGATTCCTGGGAACCCATGCCTCAAGGAGATACAAAAAATTGTTCTGACAAGTACAGCCCACACCTTACAAAGGGCTTTATCTATGTAATTTTTTTTTTGTCACTGGAAAGTGTCATGATGCCATTTCTAACCTTAGGTCCCTGGGCAGAACTCGGAAAGAAATGTTTAAACGCCAGAAATCAAAGGAAATAATAATAATAATAATAATAATAATAATAATAATAATAATAAGAAGAAGAAGAAGAAGAAGAAGAAGAAGAAGAAATATATAAGAAACTGAAACGCGAAAAAACATTTTTAAACATAACTTGAAGAAGACAGTTACTTACCTGCCCCAGGGCTCCTTCCCTGGGCTGATAGTATCATGGCTACGACTAGCTTGGACAGTCTCTGTTCTGTTTGGAGCAGCTATGACAAGCCAAGACCAGCTATGATTAGCTTAGACAAGCTATGACCAGCTTGGACAAGCTATGACCAGCTAAAACCAGCTTGGACCAGCGGCCCGATTGAAAACACTCGCGTCCCCACGTTAAAAACTGACCTTGTGTCACAACCTGATTCAGTGGAAGGTCAGGTAAATACCGCGTAAATCCCTCCTTGGAGGGGTGTACGCACATGGATACTTTACCCGTCACAGCGCTCCGTTCCTGTGTTAGTGGTATCACGGCTATGACGAGCTTGGACCAGCTCTGACCTGATAACCTGAGTCAGTGGGGGACAAGTAAATATACCTGAAGAAAACAGGCATAGTCTCGAAATATCGTTAAACATTGATTTAACACTTTTTAAAAATTTTCTTTTAAGCGATTCAACCCATGCGAGGCGGGAGTGCCACTAGTACGCAAGGAGCTACAGAGAGAGTGTAATTAAGGGAAAAGACTGAATATAAGGGAGGTTAGGAAAGGATAAAAAGAAGAAAGGAGGAGGATAAAAAGAAGAACTGGGGGAGGATAAAAAGAAGAATGGTGGAGGATAAAAAAGAAGAACGGGTGGGGAGGATAAAAAGAAGAAAGGAGGAGGATAAAAAGAAGAACAGGGGGAGGATAAAAGAAGAAAGGAGGTGGATAAAAGAAGAAAGGAGGTGGATAAAAAAATAAGAAAGGAGGAAGATAAAAAGAAGAACAGGTGGGGAGGATAAAAGAAGAAAGGAGGAGGATAAAAAAGAAAAATAAGGGGGATAAAAATAATAACGGGGGGGAGGATAAAAAAGAAGAAAGGAGGAGGATAAAAAGAAGAAAGGAGGAAGATAAAAAGAAGAACGGGGGGGATAAAAAGAAGAAAGGAGGAGGATAAAAAGAAGAACGGGGGAGTATAAAAGAAGAAAGGAGGAGGATAAAAAGAAGAACGGGGAGGATAAAAAGAAGAAAGGAGGAGGATAAAAAGAAGAACGGGGAGAGGATAAAAAGAAGAAATGAGGGGGATAAAAAGAAGAAAGGAGGAGGATAAAAGAAGAACGGGGGAGCGGATAAAAAGAAGAAAGGAGGGGGATAAAAAGAAGAAAGGAGGACGATAAAAAGAAAAAATTCAATTGGCCGCACTGAGGATAAAAAAAAAAGAAAGGATGAGGATAATAAGAAGAAAGGAGGAGGAAAAAAGAAGAACGGGGGAGGATAAAAAGAAGAAAGGAGGAGGATAAAAAGAAGAAAGGAGGGGGGATAAAAAGAAGAACGGGGGAGGATAAAAAGAAGAAAGCAGGGGGATAAAAAGAAGAAAGGAGGAGGATAAAAAAAAGAACGGGGAGAGGATAAAAAAAAGAAAGGAGGAGGATAAAAAGAAGAACGGGGGGAGGATAAAAGAAAAAGGAGGAGGATAAAAAAGAAAAAGGGGGGGGAGCATAAAAGAATAAGGGAGGAGGATAAAAAGAAGAACGGGGAGGATAAAAAGAAGAAAGGAGGAGGATAAAAAGAAGAACGGGGGGAGGATAAAAAGAAGAAAGGAGGAGGATAAAAGAAGAACGGGGGGGGGAGGATAAAAAAGAAGAAAGGAGGTGGATAAAAAGAAGAAAGGAGGTGGATAAAAAGAAGAATGGAGGAGGATAAAAAGAAGAACGGGGGAGGATAAAAGAAGAAAGGAGGAGGATAAAAAAAGACCGGGGGAGGATAAAAGAAGAAAGGATGAGGATAATAAGAAGAAAGGAGGAGGAAAAAGAAGAACGGGGGAGGATAAAAAGAAGAAAGGAGGAGGATAAAAAGAAAAAGAGGGGGATAAAAAGAAGAACGGGGGGAGGATAAAAAGAAGAAAAGAGGAGGATAAAAAGAAGAACGGGGGAGGATAAAAAGAAGAAAGGAGGAGGATAAAAAAGAAGAACGGGGGAAGCATAAAAGAATAAATGAGGAGGATAAAAAGAAGAAAGAAGGGGGGGATAAAAAGAATAATTGGGGGAGGATAAAAGAAGAAAGGAAGGGGGATAAAAAAGAAGAACGGGGGGGAGGATAAAAAGGAGGAGGATAAAAAGAGAACGGAGGAGGATAAAAGAAGAAAGGAGGGGATAAAAGAAGAAAGGAGGAGGATAAAAAGAAGAACGGGGGAGAGGATAAAAAGAAGAGAGGAGGGGATAAAAAGAAGAAAGGAGGACGATAAAAAGAAAAAACGGGGTGGGGAGGATAAAAGAAGAAAGGATGAGGATAATAAGAAGAAAGGAGGAGGAAAAAAGAAGAACGGTGGGAGGATAAAAAGAAGAAAGGAGGAGGATAAAAAAGAAGAAAGGAGGGGGATAAAAAGAATAACGGGGGGAGGATAAAAAAAGAAGAAAGGAGGAGGATAAAAGAAGAACGGGGGAGGATAAAAAAAGGAAAGGAGGAGGATAAAAGAAGAAAGGAGGGGGAGCATAAAAGAATAAAGGAGGAGGATAAAAGAAGAACGGGGGGGAGGATAAAAAGAAGAAAGGAGGAGGATAAAAAGAAGAACGGGGGGGAGGATACAAAGAAGAAAGGAGGTGGATAAAAGAAGAAAGGAGGTGGATAAAAAGAATAAAGGAGGAGGATAAAAATTTAAACGGGGGAGGATAAAAAGAAGAAAGGAGGAGGATAAAAGAAGAACGGGGGAGAGGATAAAAGAAGAAAGGATGAGGATAATAAGAAGAAAAGGGAGGAAAAAAAAGAACGGGGGAGGATAAAAAGAAGAAAGGAGGAGGATAAAAAAGAAAAAGGAGGGGGATAAAAAAGTATAACGGGGGGAGGATAAAAAGAAGAAAGGAGGAGGATAAAAAAGAAGAACGGGGGAGGATAAAAAAGAAGAACGTGGGGGAGCATAAAAAGAATAAATGAGGAGGATAAAAGAAGAAAGAAGGGGGATAAAAAGAAGAAAGGATGGGGATAAAAAAAGAAAGGAGGAGGATAAAAAGAAAAACGGGGTGGGAGGATAAAAGAAGAAAGGATGAGGATAATAAGAAGAAAGGAGGAGGAAAAAAAAGAAGAACGGGGGAGGATAAAAAGAGGAACGGAGGGGGAGGATAAAAAGAAGAAAGGATGAGGATAAAAAGAAGAACGGGGGGGAGGATAAAAAGAAGAAAGGAGGAGGATAAAAAGAAGAAAGGATGAGGATAATAAGAAGAAAGGAGGAGGAAAAAAAAAGATGAACGGGGGAGGATAAAAAGAAGAAAGGAGGGGATAAAAAGAAGAAAGGAGGGGATAAAAAGAATAACGGGTGGAGGATAAAAAGAAGAAAGGAGGAGGATAAAAAGAAGAAAGGAGGAGGAAAAAAGAAGAACGGGTGGAGGATAAAAAGAAGAAAGGAGGAGGATAAAAAGAAGAAAGGAGGGGGATAAAAAGAAGAAAGGAGGAGGATAAAAAGAAGAACGGGGGATAGGATAAAAAGAAGAAAGGAGGGGGATAAAAAGAAGAAAGGAGGACGATAAAAAGAAAAACGGGGTGGGGAGGATAAAAAGAAGAAAGGATGAGGATAATAAGAAGAAAGGAGGAGGAAAAAAGAAGAACGGGGGGGGATAAAAAGAAGAAAGGAGGAGGATAAAAAGAAGAAAGGAGGACGATAAAAAGTAAAACGGGATGGGGTGGATAAAAAGAAGAAAGGATGAGGATAATAAGAAGAAAGGAGGAGGATAAAAAGAAAAACGGGGGAGAGGATAAAAAGAAGAAAGGAGGGGGATAAAAAGAAGAAAGGAGGAGGATAAAAAGAAGAACGGGGATAGGATAAAAAGAAGAAAAGGAGGGGGATAAAAAGAAGAAAGGAGGACGATAAAAAAGAAAACGGGGTGGGGAGGATAAAAGAAGAAAGGATGAGGATAATAAGAAGAAAGGAGGAGGAAAAAAAGAAGAACGGGGGGAGGATAAAATGAAGAAAGGAGGAGGATAAAAAGAAGAACGGGGGGAGGATAAAAAGAAGAAAGGAGGAGGATAAAAAAGAAGAACGGGGAGGAGCATAAAAGAATAAAGGAGGAGGATAAAAAGAAGAACGAAGGGGGATAAAAAAAGAATAACGGGGGGGAGAATAAAAGAAGAAAGGAGGAGGATAAAAGAAGAAAGGAGGGGGGAAAAAAGAAGAACGGGGGGGAGGATAAAAGGAGGAGGAAAAAAAAAGAAGAACGGGAGGAGGATAAAAAGAAGAAAGGAGGGGGGGATAAAAGAAGAAAGGAGGAGGATAAAAAGAAAAACGGGGTGGGGAGGATAAAAGAAGAAAGGATGAGGATAATAAGAAGAAAGGAGGAGGAAAAAAGAAGAACGGGGGAGGATAAAAAGAGGAACGGAGGGAGGATAAAAAGAAGAAAAGGATGAGGATAAAAAAGAAGAACAGGGGGAGGATAAAAGAAGAAAGGAGGAGGATAAAAGAAGAAAGGATGAGGATAATAAGAAGAAAGGAGGAGGAAAAAGAAGAACGGGGAGGATAAAAAAAAGAAAGGAGGAGGATAAAAAAAAGAAAGGAGGGGGATAAAAAAAGAATAACGGGGGGAGGATAAAAAAAGAAAGGAGGAGGATAAAAAGAAGAAAGGATGAGGATAAAAGAAGAACGGGGGAGGATAAAAGAAGAAAGGATGAGGATAAAAAGAAGAAAGGATGGGGATAAAAAAGAAGAAAGGAGGACGATAAAAAAGAAAAAGGGTGGGGGAGGATAAAAAGAAGAAAGGATGAGGATAATAAGAAGAAAGGAGGAGGAAAAAAGAAGAACGGGGAGGATAAAAAGAGGAACGGAGGGGAGGATAAAAAGAAGAAAGGATGAGGATAAAAAGAAGAACGGGGGGGAGGATAAAAAGAAGAAAGGAGGAGGATAAAAAGAAGAAAGGGGGAGGATAAAAAGAAGAACCGGGATCAAAGAAACAGATGATGTCGATTGACATTACATTTAATTTTTGAAGAATATAACTATCAGGGAATGTTTAGTGTGAGGAACGGAGTTCCACTGTTGTGAAGTGCGATAAAAGAAGTTGTTGGAGCAGAAAAGTGGTTACATTTAACTGTTTCTACAGTAAAAGGCTGGGGCCGAGATGTCAACCTAGTAGTACGCTTAAATTCATGCAGTCGGGGCACCAATCACTATTTATATTCGTACGATTGTCCTCATCTTTGTTGTTGCTATCACTATCATTTGGCCGTTGTGCCCACCGGCCTAGATATTATGATAACAACAAACATTATAAGGATAACAGTTCGCATATAAATAGTGTCAAATATGATAACATATCATCCCAGAAATTGTTTCACAGTGTTAAACGCTGTGTCTTTTCTTCTCCGTTTCTTAAATAGCGCACTTTTCTAGGTGAAGGTAATAATTAAATACTGATAAGAAAGTGGACTGCAATAAACCGGTTATATTGAGGGGGGGGATAACATAGAAAAATGGAGGTTTAATCATTGGTTCATAGTGAAGAGAAACTAATCAACCACGATCCATTGAAGTTTGAACTCGCAAGTCTTTAGAAGTTGATCAAAGCTGTTGTTATTGGGGCACTTTGTACGGTGACTGACAGAATAGAGACATTGATAGAGAGAATTGACATTGATTGACCAGTGGAACAGAGAGTAAAGATCTTCGGAACAGCAGGAATAAGTCAAAAAAAAAAAAATGATGAACATTTCAAGTCAAAGGCAAATTACATGTTATCTATTGCCGTGGCTCTCCACAGCTTCATTTCTTTTTGCTCCTCTGGGTAACTTGTGATCTTTTACAATCCTTCCATGTTTCTATTCTGACGGACATAAATATGAACACTTCTGCTTTAAATGAGTTTATAAATACATTTGTTAGTGCAAAGAATAAATGCTTTTCTTTTTAATATTTTCCCGTTTCTTCTAACTTGATTTTGTTTTCTGGTTCATTTCGACACACCATTTTAAATTGAAGCCAAGCAAATTATCGTAAACCTGACTTGTAATCTATCAGTACGATAGCACGAAGAGACCTAAAGAATGTACAATATTAATAATAATTATAATTATAATAATTTCAACAGTATGTCTGTCTTCATCAATATTTCTTTCTTCATCAGTTTGTTTAATAATATTTCGAATGTGTGTCGGTCTTCATCAGCTTAATTAACAATATTCCGACAGTATGTCTGTTTTCATCAGCTTGTTTAACAATATTTCGAAAATATGTCTTTCTTCATCAATATTGCAACATTATCTCTGTCTTCAGTTTGTTTCATTTGTTTTATGTTTTACTTGCATACCCTTTTTAAATAGAGCCTGAAGAAGACAGGCATACACTCGAAATATTGTTAAACACTATTGTTTTACATTTAATTATTCGTATTTAGTTGTCCTCATCTTTGATGTCGTTATCACATTGATTTCGCCGATCTGCCCTCCGGCCGAAACGTTATGATACAAACAACAAAGATGGGACAATAGTGTAAATAATGATAACCCTCATCCCAGAAATTGTTTCACGTTGTGTCTTTCCCGTTTCCTTTTCTGAAATCATGCGCTTCTCTTTGATGAAAGCATCGAGCAAAATGAAGAGACGCTAATCAACCACGACCCATTGAAGTTTGAACTCTAGCAAGTCTTTAGAAGTTGAGCAAAGTCAAATCAAATCTGTTGTTATTGGGGCAATTTACGGTGACTGACAGAATAAAGACATGGATGAAGAGAATTAACATTGATTGACCAGTGGAACAGAAAAGCAAACCTCTTGGGAACAGCAAGAATAATCCAAAAAATGAAGTCAACGGAAAATTGCATGATATCTGGTGGTTGAGGCCTACTATCCATGTATTCATTACCAGATATTAAGATTTTATATGAGAAAATACTGGATTAAAAAAATAGTAAAACCAAATGAAACGTTAAATTAAAAAAAAAAAAAACTAAATAAATTTTACTAAATTTATGTTTCAAATATACCTGCAGAGACGATAATCCTTATTATTATTTTAAAAGTCAACCGAACACTGCCTAATTCCAACCCATTTATTAAATTCAGGTCGCAAACCTTCTAGAACAAATAGTTTGATTTGTATCATTAACAAAGGTCTTGGTTGAAATAAGAATTATGCGGAAGTTATTTTTCTCCAAAAATGATTAATCGTCATGGCTGTCTATTTGAAACTCAAAGGTAACTTCTCGTCCTGGGTAACGACGAAGACGATAAATTACATCCGCGTCCTCTTGATCAGGAGGTTTTGAGGAGCGTGGAACCAATTTAATTGGGTGTTCCTGGGTCCAGGGGTGGTAGTACCTGTTAGGGTCCCAGCTATGGGCAAATAGTTAGCTATTACCAGCAATAGATTTTGAAAAAACATTATTACCAGCAATACAATTTGAAAGAAAAATATTACCAAAAAGATTTTTGACCAAACAAAATATTACCAATTTTGAAATTTTATCGTTTTGAACCAAGCCAATCTAAACCGAAGAATACATAAAATTCAAATTTATCCTACAAATGTTGGCATTAAATAACCCATTGAGGTTGATATGGTAAAACAAAATAAACCAAGCCAATCTAAACCGAAGAATACATATTCTATTCATACCTATCCTAAAATGTTGTCGACATTAAACAACCCATTGAGTTGATATGCTGAATACATATTCTATTCAGACAAATCTATCCTTGGCATTAAATAACCCATTGAGGTCCAAAATAAACCCAACCAATCTAAACCAAAGAATACATATTCTATTCAAGGGCGAATCTATCCTAAAAATGTTGTCGGCATTAAATAACCCATTGAGGTTGATATGCCGTAAAACAAAATAAACCAAACCAATCTAAAAAAAAAAACATTATTCTATTCATACGAATCTATCCTAAAATGTTGTCGGCCAGAGGTTGATATGCCAAAACAAAAATAAACCAAACCAATTCAAACCAAAGAATATATATTCATTCATACGAATCTATCCTAAAATGTTGTCGGGTATAAATAACCCATTGAGGTTGATATGCTAAACCAAACCAATTAAACCAAAGAATACAATTCAGATTTTTGTTGTTTAAAAAACCCATTAGGTTGATATGCCAAAAAAAATAAACCAAAGAAACTAAAATATTCATACGAATCTAATTTGTCGGCATTAAATAAACCCATTGAGGTTGAAAAAATAAACCAAACCAATCAAACCAAAGAATACATATTCTATTCATACAAAAAAATGTTGTCGGTATTTAACCCATTGAGGTTGATATGTCAAAACAAAATAAAACCAAACCAATTAAACCAGCAATATTCTATTCAACGAATTATCCTATCGCCCTATTGAGGTTGATATGCCGTAAAACAAAATAACCCATTGACCAAAAATACATTCTATTCATACGAATCTATCCTAAAATGTTGTCGGTATTAAACAAAATAAAAACAAAATAAACCAAACCAATCTAAACCAAAGAATACATATTCTATTCATAATGAATCTATCCTAAAAATGTTGTTTGGCATTAAATAACCCATTGAGGTTGATATGCCGTAAACAAAATATTAAACCAAAGAATATATTCTATTCATACGAATCTATCCTAAAAATGTTGTTTGAAATAACCCATTGAGTTGATATGCAAAACAAAAAAACCAAAACAATTCAAACCGAAGAATACATATTCTATTCATACGAATCTATCCTAAAAATGTTGTTTACCCATTGATTAAATAAAAGAATACCCATTGAATTCATCCTAAAATGTTGATAAATAACGCATGAGGTTGATAAAACAAAATAAACCAAACCAATCCAAACCAAAGAATACATATTCTATTCAGACAAATTATCCTAAAATGTTGTCGGCATTAAATAAACCATTGAGGTTGATATGCCGTAAAACAAAATAAACCAAACCAATCTAAACCAAAGAATACATATTCTATTCAGACAAATCTATCCTAAAATGTTGTCGGCATTAAATAACCCATTGAGGTTGATATGTCAAAACAAAATAAACCAAACCAATCTAAACCAAAAGAATACATATTCTATTCAATCTAAAAATGTTGTTTAATAAATAACCCATTGAGGTTGATATGCCGTAAACAAAATAAACCAAACCAATCTAAACCAAAGAATACATATTCTATTCATACAATGAATCTATCCATAAAATTGAGGTTGATATGCCGTAAAACAAAATTAAAACCAAAGAATACATATTCTATTCATACGAATCTATCCTAAAAATGTTGTCGGCATTGAGGTTGATATGTCGTAAAAAACAAAATAAACCAAAACCAAAGAATACATATATCTAATTATCCTAAAAATAAATCCATTG
>CAHIKZ030000558.1:557500-715000 GCA_903632075.3 Acanthosepion pharaonis | reverse complement strand
ACCCCAGATGGGCTCTGTGAGTGTTGAATAAACACAAATGCGCCTGAGCAAGCGTCTGCAATAGACGGTTATATTATTATTATTATTATTATTATTATTATTATTATTATTATTATTATATTTAGTTACATCGGCCCACTTAATTCAATTCTGTAAGAAGTATACGTGGAATACGATGTTACAGTCAAGACGTGCCATCCAAAATTCTTTGAAATGAGATCATGAAAAAAATTACTCGTTCTAACACCTAGTTTCCCTAATTCTTTCAGTGACATCCTCTCGGGTATGTGTACAATGAACTCCCAAAGAGAAATCGGCAATTCTCATAAGTTATTTGTTTAACACGAAGTAGTTCAAATTCTCAAAAGACTTTGATTTCCAAGACATATATTGTGATGGAACTCAGCAAAGTTTCTTGCTATCAACATACATAGGATAATAAAGTTAATAACGATATCTCTCACTTCTCATTCTCTCTCTCTTTCTAATCTCTCTCCTTTTTGTCCTCTCTTTCTCTTTCAGTCTTTCCATTACTCTCTAAATGGCATGCTTTTTCAAGACACGAAGAATCATGGAGAAGTAAAAGGTAAGATGATTTTGGTGAGCATTTGGAGAACATATATCTAACTTAAAAATCAGCATTTGTTATCGAATATCACTTATTGGCCTGTATTGGAAATATGCAACAACGTCAGTCGATCAATAGGATCATGACCACGAATCTCGTAACTCGTTACGGTCGAGCGGTCACCAAATCTACTGCTGCCATAGCAGCAGCGATGTTTCTTGGGCAAGACAGCCTGACGGAGCCCAACCCTTTCCAGGTTAGTTTGAATTCAGATCTTTTTCTTCTAATAGACTGGTTAACAACCATGTCTATGGGGTCCAGTCTTTCCTTCTCTAGCTAGCTGAACATAGCTGGAGGAAGAGATTGATTGATAACTTTCAGATTTCATAACACTGAATTCGAACTCTGCTCTCCGACTTCTCAATCTGAGCCAGTGACAGATGATTAATAAGCGCACGTGTGGGATCTTCCCTGCAGATCGAACTCACTACGTAAGCGAAGAATTTAGCAAGACTGAATCTTATGCTACGCTAACTCCCTAAATCTGCCATATGATTTCGTGATATAGTCGATCAGGGATCTCCATAATTGTTTTTTTATTTTTGTTACTGTGCGTAATAGTTGATCACTCAAATCCATCGTTTCACATGATACACCAGTCTCCTAATCCAGTTAATAAAACCTGCTGCTGATTTCGTTTACTTCTCTTGTTTTCCGCGCGTCTCTTAAGTATTTGATTCTCTAAGCCTTCTTTCCTCATTATGTGTCTTTAAAATATAAGCTGCCTTTTATTCTGAAAATTTGCATCAGTTTCTTCTAAAGAGAATACGGCATCATAAAAAGTAAAGAGAAACAGAGAAAGGGTGCTGTATACATGACGAAGAAAATGATAAGAGACAGAGAAGTGGTTCATAGAAACACAGAGGGAGAGGTCGTAGTTATATGTGTGAGATCAAGTGAGAAAGAATGAGTGTGTATGTGTGAGAGATAGATAGATAGATAGATAGATAGATAGATAGATAGATAAGAACAGACATAGACAGATGTGAACAGACATAGATAGATAGATAGATAGATAGATAGATAGATAAGAACATACATAGACAGATGTGAACAGACATAGATAGATAGATAGATAGATAGATAGATAGATAGATAAGAATACAGATAGACAGATAAACAGACATAGATAGAACAGATATAGATAGATAGATAGATAGATAGATAGATAGATAGATAAGAAGATAAGATAATATACATAGACAGATGTGAACAGACATAGATAGATAGATAGATAGATAGATAGATAGACATAGAACAGATAAAAGAGATATATGATAGATAGATAGATAGATAGATAGAGACATAGATAGATAGATAGATAGATAGCTGTGAACAGACATAGATAGATAGATAGATGGATAGATAGATGGATAGATAGATAAGAAACAGACATAGATAGATAGATAGATAGATAGACAGGAACAGAATAGATGGATAGATAGATAGATAGATAGATAGATAGATAGATAGATAGATAAAGAATACATAGACAGATGTGAACATAGATAGATAATAGATAGATAGATAGATAGATAGATATGGTGAACATAGAAAAGCAGAGAGAGAGGCGGGAGTTGTATGTGGTATTAATCAAGAAAGACATTGAGAGAGAGAGAGAGAGAGAGAGAGGGGAGAAGCAAAAAGATGAACACAGTAAATTAAGAGAGGGAGTTAGAACAAGATAGAGAGAGAAAGTGAACCAAGAAAATGAAGCGAGGGAGAGAACAAAAGTTGTTTGATAGATACTGAGTAAGAAAGGGGGAGAAAGAGAGAAACGAACAATGAAAATAGAGAGAGGTAAAAAATGGAAGTTGTATGATAGATATTGAGTAAGAGAGAGGGAGAGAGGAAAAAAGAAGGAAATAAAGAGAGAGAGAGAGAGAGAGAGAGAGAGAGGAGTTTCATGTTGACTAAATTGAGATATTGAGAGAGTTATTAAGAAAAAGAGAAAAAGAACAAATTTAAGAAAGACAAAATAGGAGTCGTATGACGGTTGTTGAGTAAGAGGGAGACAGGGAAAGAGAGAAACACAGAAAATAAATAGAGAGGGGAAGCGAGTGTTGTATAAGAGAGAGAAAGTAAACAAGGAAAATAGAGAAAGAGAGAGAACGGGCATTGTATGAGAGTTACTGAGTAAGAGGAAGAGAGAAAAGGAGGGTGTAAAGGGAAAGTAAAGAGAGGGTGAAGAAGAGTTATATGACGCATTTGACCAAGAGAACAAGAGAAAGAAAGATAAAGAGTTGTATGAGAGTTACTGAGTAAGAGAAAGAGAGAGAGAAAAGAGAGAGAAAGAAAGTGAAAAGAGAAAGTAAAGAGAGAGAGAGAGTGAAGAGAAGTTGGAGAGAGAGAAAGAGAGATAAAGAGGAAATAGAAAATACAGAGGGGGAGTGAATGGGAGTTTTATGGAAACGCCTGAAAGAGAGAGAGGAGAGCGAGAGAGCGAATGAGAGAGAAACAATGAGAAAGAGAAATTGACCAGAGAACGTAAAGAGAGAGAGGGGGAGAGAGAGGGGAGAGAGGGGAGAGGGAAGGAAAGGGGAGGGGGGAGATAGGGGGGAGGGGGGAGAAGGGGGAGAGGGGAGAGGGGAGAAGGGGAGAGAAGGGGAGAGGGGGGGAGAGATAGAGAAAATTGCATATATTGGGTAAGAAGAGAGACAGAGAAAGACAAAACGTGAAAAATGAAGAAAGGGAACGAAGTTTTATAAGATAGAAGGAAAGAGAGAACGAGAAAGTAAACTGAGAGAGAGAGAGAGAGAAGAATAGTTGGAGAAAGAGAGAGAGAGAAAGATAGATAAAGAGGAAATAGAAAATACAGAGTGGGGTGAACGGGACTTTTATGGAAACGACTGAAAGAGAGAGAGGAGAGAAAAAGATAAAATAACAATAATGTGAGCGGGTGTTGTATGAGATTTACTGAGTAAGAGAGAGAGAGAGGGAGATAAAAGAGAGAGAATGAAAGTGAAAAGAGAAAGTAAAGAGAGAGAATGAAGAGGAGTTGAGAGAAAGAGAGATAAAGAGGAAAAAGAAAATACAGAGGGGGAGTGATTAGGACTTTTATGGAAACGGGTGAGAGAGAAAGAGTTAGGGTGAGAGCCAGTGAGAAAGTGAACTTGACTAGAGAAAGTAAAGAAAGTGAAAGAAAAAATCATATGTCATATATTAAGAGAGGGGGAGAAAGTGGGCGGGCGAAAATAAAGTTAAGAAAGGGGGAGAACTTGAGGAGAGAGAGAGAGAGAGCAAATAGAAAGGGAAAGTAAAGAGATAGAGAAAGAAATGTTATTGTGATATGAGATGCAGAGGCAAAAAGAAAGAAAAAACGAAGTGAGTTATACTATCATGAATAATGGCACAATATAATTTAATCTTAAAAGCCCCATTCATGGTTCGGGGCCCATTTTACCCGATTTCTAAGTCGAGGTCATTACGTTTGATTATTCTAATTTGGTCTTTAATTAAAATTTCAACTGTCGTCATTTTCACTGCTACAAACATGAACAAACCAGCAGATTCTTTTTATTATTGTTTTTATCATTTCACTCCAGTCTCTCAACTTTCTCCTCCACCATCCTACCAGCCCTACTTATTTTCTTCTTGTTCGTTCCTTTCCTTGCGGTTCTATCGGAGATTGTAATTTCCCTTTGTTTCTCCTGCGGCTACTAGGTCAGTCTTTCCGAATTCTTCTTACAACTGTCAAGTGGCATAACAGTTGTCGCGACGAAAAATAGAATTAGCGAGACGAGTTCAAATCCTCCAACTAGTACACCACATTCACTTTGACGCGAATTTCTATAGGAAAGCTACCAATACCTATCTTCTCTTCTCTTCCGATCCACTAGTTATGTAAGCAGTTATATCTGTGACTCTTGCTCATGACTCTTCAGCCGTACGCTGGGCCTTCACAGCCATCTCTCTCACTGCCACCAAACTGGGAGAGAAAAGAAGAGAGAATGACAATCCCGATGCCTAGATGCGAGGGAGTGCCAACTATATAGCAGAGTCATTGAGCTGTCTAATCTTGGATGACAGCGAGTCTGAAAAAAGAAAAGAAAAGAAAGGACAACGCTTTATTCAAAAGCGTAGAGGAGACAATGGTTAACTACACCACTATCTTTCCCAAAGTATTATGTGTTTCACTCCGGACCATGCAATCAGAGTGACGTCAGAGAAAATAGATTGACTTGAGATGTACTGACCAACGTGTGTCGTATAAAAAAACACTAAATCAAATTCTCTAACATCTGCTTAGAGGACAAGATAATTGGCAAAGATGATCAGAGCTTGGCAGCTGATCTCTAATCTGACCGAGCTCTAACAGCTCAGTGGGGAAAAACTGGCTGGTCACATTTAATGCCTAGAAAACAAAACTAATGATGTTCCATTATCACTAAACGGATCCTGAATGTCCTCCTATAGCGTTGAACTGGTGCTCTCTTGCGCGCCTATTGAAGGGTTATTTTGAAACTGGATAACTGGATGGTTCCCGGTACGGCTCTAGTAAGTAAACTGACACCTGCTATCCTCTACCTTTAAAAGAGCCAGACCAGACGGAAATGGGCGTACTGCTGCCATACATGGACAGGACCAACTTCGTCTTGATATATTCTAAAAGTCGTCTCCGCGTACTTCTCGGTGAAGAATTATTTTCCACCACACAAGCACTTTTCTAGAAATAAAAGCTCTCGCTACTCCATCGTTATTTCCATTGAATGTCTTCAGACGAAATATATTCCTTAATTCCACCAGTATTAACCTCCATGACTAAGACTCGGCATTCCACGCCTGATTGTAGTGGATCACCCTTATTCCCTTCGTATTCAATTGAGGAGATGCAAATTCGAATCAAGCAGCTTCTTCCTGCGAACCGTTGCTTTGCGTAACCGACTCTCAAGAGGATGCTTTCCCGATCACTACAATTTTAATCTGTACAAGTCTAGGTTTAACCTCTATCATCCTTATTATATATAAATTGTGCCTCTTACTCTGTAACCCTATAAAACGAGTGGTTCTTGGACCTTATACAGGGTGATCACCTTTCTTTTGTTCGTACTCCAGGGACAATAGGAAATTCTCATGGGCATCGATGGTACTATTTCTTTAATTCCATCCTCTGAGAAGCACGCAGCTCTTTAAAAAACAAACAGAAATTTAGTCCTTTCGAAGAGTTAGCCATGCCAAGAATTATTCGTACACTGGCATTTAATCACGAAAATGACATTCAATTTTTTGTTACTCATGTAATATCTTCTTAATTTTAACGCCTCCAAAACAAAGCTACCTGCTTTTAATCATAAAATAGACTCTTTTTTGCTTTGAATTAACATTGCTGGTGCTAAAATTCAGGAGGGTAACTCATGCCTTGCATTAACATTACTGGTGCTAACCTTCAGGAGGGTAAGACATGCCTTGAATTAACATTGCTGGTGCTAACCTCAAGGTGGGTAAGTCATGCCTTGCTTAACATTGCTGGTGCTAACCTCCAGGAGGGTTAGACATGCCTTGCATTAACATTGCTGGTGCTAACCTCCAGGAGGGTTAGACATGCCTTGAATTAACATTACTGGTGATAACCTCCAGGAGGGTTAGACATGCCTTGCCTTAACATTACTGGTGATAACCTGCAGGAGGGTAACTCATGCCTTGAATTAACATTGCTGATGCTAAAATTCAGGAGGGTAAACCATGTCTTGCATTAAAATTGCTCGTGCTAACCTCCAGGTGGGTAAGTCATGCCTTGCATTAACATTGCTGATGCTTACCTCCAGGTGGCTAAGTCATGCCTTGCATTAACATTGCTGATGCTTACCTCCAGGTGGGTAAGTCATGCCTTGCATTAACATTGCTGAGGCTTACCTCCAGGTGGGTGTGTCATGCCTTGCATTAACATTGCTGAGGCTTACCTCCAGGTGGGTGTGTCATGCCTTGCATTAACATTGCTGATGCTTATCTCCAGGTGGGTAAGTCATGCCTTGCATTAACATTGCTGATGCTTACCTCCAGGTGGCTAAGTCATGCCTTGCATTAACATTGCTGATGCTTACCTCCAGGTGGGTGTCATACCTGCATTAACATTGCATGCCTCCAGGTGGGTGTGTCATGCCTTGCATTAACATTACGATGCTTACCTCCAGGTGGGTAAGTCATGCCTTGCATTAACATTGCTGAGGCTTACCTCCAGATTGGTGTGTCATGCCTTGCATTAACATTGCTGATGCTTATCTCCAGGTGGGTAAGTCATTAACATTGCTGCCTTGCATTAACATTGCTGATGCTTACCTCAGGTGGGTAAGTCATGCCTGCATTAACATTGCTGAGGCTTACCTCCAGGTGGGTGTGTCATGCCTTGCATTAACATTGGTGATGCTTATCTCCAGGTGGGTAAGTCATGCCTTGCATTAACATTGCTGAGGCTTACCTCCAGGTGGGTAAGTCATGCCTTGCATTAACATTGCTGATGCTTATCTCCAGGTGGGTAAGTCATGCCTTGCATTAACATTGCTGATGCTTACCTCCAGGTGCGTAAGTCATTGCACCTTCCTAAAGCTTCCTTTGTACATAACAGAACGAACCTCTTTCTTTTCAGAAAAAAAAAATTTCATTGTAAATGTGATGAGCTTTCCTCAGTGATACTTTGACTTCATGAAATGAAACGCTTTACTAGATTGGCGACACTGTCTCATCATTTTACAATTGAAATTGCTAGATTTAACTGCAAATTATACTCTAATAGTTTCTTTTCTCACACTTCTCGCCTGTGGAATTCTTCTCTTCTTCTCCATTTAACTATTATTTTAAAATCTTTTAAGAATTCAATGTCAGTCGTTATCTTTCTTCTTAAAAATCCCCGTTTTTTTATTTTATCCCTATAATAACGTTTCGTCGATTTCTTTCACTCTCAGTAACTCCTTGCATCTTAGTGGCGTTATCGCCTTGCTTGGGGTAAAATTACTAAAAAAATATATACTATATCGTTCCGACGATTTTGCTCCTTTACAGATTCCCTTTCTTTGTTAACACTGAAAATTCCTAACTTCTTGGGAATGATATTGAAATAGTTTACACTTTGCCTTCTCCACGGTTTCCAAAATTAGAGTAACGCTTCACCTATGATGGCTGCCAGCCAAGGCTAGAGGGCCCAGTTTACGCATATATTTACTATAACAGAGGGAGGTATAAAGGAGTGCATTAGAAAGGTATTCGGTTGATGATAAACGTAATAGATCAGCTAGAATTGGACCTCGGTTGGCTGATTCCTCTTTCAGTGCCGATAAAAGTAAAGTTAGCAGTAAACAGTTTACTACGAGTTCTATTAAAACAAAAACTTCTAATTTAGTATATTATTTTTGTTTTTCTTTTTGAAGTCTTTGTGTCATAATGCCGTCATCAGCTTTTCAAATGTTTTCTCTTATCAGATATTGTCAAGAACATTTTAACTACAACTTTGTTCAAATTAATTGAAAGAAAACGGATAATTCCGTTATTATTTACTTTTTTTTCGGATTATTCAATGAAGCATGAACCATTGTCCGGTTTAATAGTTCGCATGTTCATTACACGAAGACTTTCCTGACAGATTCACCACGGATTCTCGACTGGATTTAAATCGAGAGTTTTCAGACCAGTCTAGTATTTTGATTTTTTCATTGGTAAGTCTTGCCAGTGTGTTCATGCTGCGTTACAAATTTTCGTACGCTTCCTTGGAGTAACGTCCATTGCAGACAATGGCCGTAGGATGACTAATCGACAGTCGAGACAATAGTGTCTGGTCGTCATGAAAATCTGATGCAATAACGATGAGGCAATATTTTTCAAGGTCAAACAAATTTCATCATGCACCCCGAAAATAGATTCATATTACTGCACAACACTGTAAATGGCCTAATCTAAGTTCATCAGTTCATTCATATTTCTTTCCTTAATCTATTTGTTTTATTCTTCCTAAATTTTATCCTTTTTTTATATGAAGGAATGAATTAATACAAAAAGAAACGAGGAATTAAATGAAGAAACAAAGATGAATGAAATATAAACGAATGAAGTATACATGGAATAAGAAAGAAAGAATTTAGGAAGGAATTAATAGGGAATAAAGAATTTAGGAAGGAATTAATAGGGAATAAAAAATTTAGGAAGGAATTAATAGGGAATAAAAAATTTAGGAAGGAATTAAAGGAATAAAAATTTAGAATGAATTAATTAAAGAATTTAGGAATGAATAAAGGAATAAAAAATTTAGGAAGGAATTAATAGGAATAAAAAATTTAGGAAGGAATTAATAGGAATAAAGAATTTAAGGAATTAATAGAATAAAGAATTTAATAGGGAATTAATAGGGAATAAAGAATTTAGGAAGGAATTAATAGGGAATAAAGAATTTAGGAATGAATTAATAGGGAATAAAGAATTTAGGAAGGAATTAATAGGGAATAAAAAATTTAGGAAGGAATTAATAGGGAATAAAGAATTTAGGAAGGAATTAATAGGGAATAAAGAATTTAAAGGAATTTAGGAAGGAATTAAAGAATTTAGGAAGGAATTAATAGGAATAAAAAATTTAGGAATGAATTAATAGGAATAAAGAATTTAGGAAGGAATTAATAGGGAATAAAGAATTTAGGAAGGAATTAATAGGGAATAAAGAATTTAGGAAGGAATTAATAGGGAATAAAGAATTTAGGAAGGAATTAATAGGGAATAAAGAATTTAGGAATGAATTAATAGGGAATAAAGAATTTAGGAAGGAATTTAGGAAGGAATTAATAGAGAATAAAATTTAGGAAGGAATTAATTTAGGAATAAAAGAATTAAATGAATTAATAGGAATAAAGAATTTAGGAAGGAATTAATAGGGAATAAAGAATTTAGGAAGGAATTAATAGGGAATAAAGAATTTAGGAAGGAATTAATAGGGAATAAATCCAGAATTGAAATAAGGAAGAAATAGATTCTTTTATATTTACTTTCAATTTCGTCCCTAATTATTTCGTTCATATTTTCTTCAGCATTTTTTCTTCATGTCATTCGCCAGTTGCTTGTTGTTGATTCCCTCATATTTCTTCTTTTTTTATTTCATTCATATTTATTTAATTTATATTTTTCCTCCATATTATTTCATTCATCATTTCCTTGTTTTTATAATTTCCTTCACATTCATAGTTTTTATTTCATTCACCATTTTCTTTTTCATTATTTCCTTCTTCTTTCCTTCATATTTCATTAATAACCTTATTTCATTAACATTCCCTTTCTCATCAATTCATTCATATTTCTCTCCTTCTTAATCTTTTTCTTTTATTTTTCCTAATTTTTTATCCATATTTCTTTACTTGTTACACTATTTATTTTATTCTTCCGTATTTTTCATTCAGATATATTTCCTTATCATTCTATTTATCTTCTTCTTCCTCATTTTTCATTCGTATTTCTTTCTTTCTTATTCTATTTTTTTATCTTCCCTATTTTTCATTCATATTTATTTTATCTTATTTAAATTCATATTTCCTTCCTCATTATTTCATTCAAAATTTTCTTTCTGTTTTTCTTTTTTCTTTTCTTCTCTATTATTCCATTCACATTTCTTCACTCTTATTATATTCATATTTCTTTCCATCTTATTTCATTGATATGGCCTCCCTTAATTTTTTAATTTATAATCCTTTCTTTTTATTTTATTTGTTTTTCTTTCTCGTTATTTCCTTTTTTCTTTCCTTTTTCTTTCTTTTCTATTTCATTCGATTTTTTTCCTAATTATTTAATTTATATTTTTTATATTCGCATTTCATTCATATTTTCTTCATTATTATTGCTTTCATATTTCTTTCCTTCGTATTTCTTTCATTATTTTCTTCTTTCTTATTTCATACATATTGCTTGCCTTCATATTTCATTCATCTTTCTTTCTCTTTGTGGAATGTTCTTTTTCCTCGATGTCTCTTTTCTTCTTCTCCCCTCGCCAATTCCACTTTTGATTCTTTCAATTACTCTTACTTTTTGAAACAACATTTCATTTTTTTCTTTTCTTACGTTTACTTTCTTCCTGATAGTCGCCATTTTGTTTAACTTTTTCGTACACTTTCTTCTTCTGTTTTACTATTTATCTCTTTCTTCCTTTCCCATATATAATCTCTTTTTTTACATTCTCCCCTCTGTTTCTTCGCACTTCTTCATTATAACCTTAATACGTTTTCTACCACATTTCAAAACAATTATGCATATTTTTCCTTTAGACTTGTTTCTTTTATTCCTTCTAAACAAATTCCTTCGTCTTCTTTATATATACCTTCTTTTTTAAGGAATTATCTTAATCTTTCAGAATCATTTTACATTTTCTTGCTGATCATCAGCGGCTTAATTTTTTTTTATTGCTGCAGTGTATTGTGTGTGTCTGTGATTATGTAGAAATTCGCCTTCGACATTTTCACTAATATTTTTTTTATTATTATTATTTTCCTCCGGAAAGTTTGACTCTTGTAATTTTATTTTTTGTCAAATTTTCCTTCATCTTCTTCTTCAACTTTCGTTCGCCCCTTTTTCCCTGTTAAACATCTCTTATCTGTCCGTTTCCAATTCCACATCTAATATCGATTAAAAATTAATGAATCGAAGGAAATGGGCCTCGAAGATTTTCAGATTAGACACTTAAAAGATTAATTACAACAAAATAATTAAGAAAAAATAATTAAAAGTGCCGAAGTCGAAAAAAGAATTTTATTGTGTCATTTAATTGATTTTTTCTTACCTATGTTGTTTTTTGTATTATTTGAAAACACATTTTCATGTGGTAAGGCCTAGTGATTACGCGTAGGACATGTAAGCCGAGACCTGGTCATCAGTCACTCACAGGCATATTACACCTTCGATTACTATAGAGCATTCCTAGGGCTGGTTTACTGATTAATCCATGTATCTCTTGTAACCGATGTCAGAGGGTCATTAACAATCGTGAAATCGAGTTGTAAGGAATAATCCCAACCTCCGCACACAAACCAATCTATTCGCTACTATTTTTGACGGGTTGTTGGCAACTAAATCGTTTCCCCTGACCGAGTTTAGTGTGGATGAGGTTGGTGACTAACGATACAGTAGGAAGAAGGATTATAAATAAAAAAAAAACAACAAAAAAAACAAACAAACAAAAACGAACAAAAACAAACAAATGAACTTTAACTAGAAACGGCCATTTACTAAATATGGTGAATTGGATAAAATAACAACAGCGAAGGTAAAGGAAACAACTCCACTGTCTCTCCCAACAACAACAATAGCAAATCTCAAAGAAATATCAGATAATCGCGTGAAATGGTCTGCTGCCTTAGAACTGACACCTCACTCTGTAATTAGAGAAAAGTGTGACAGGCGTCGATTGATCCCAAGCAAGTGACTGCCTGTAACAAAGACGAAGCCATAATTACCTTTAGAATGTAAAAGCACTACATCAGTGCGAAAAGTCAGAAAATGGAAACACTGAATAATCACAACCTTAGCGTATGTGAAACGAGAAGGGCAAACAATGGGTATTTTATTAGCGACCATCATAGAAACATCCACTAGAGAAGAAAAATGAAAGAGGAGACGGACTAATGGAAAATAAAGGCAGAGAAAGCGGTTTTTTTTTTACTAATGGCAACAGTCACATATACTTCTTCACGGTTAAACTGAAAGTGAGACAACCTCAGCAAGTTCAGAAGCAGAAATGAATGACGTTAAAAGACAATAGAAAAGACCAAATATCATTAGTCGTTATGAAAGAATATAAATGCAAACACAGGAAGGTAGTAAAAGTTTGCAAGTGTTGACGTAATAACTATTTTCAACTTCAGTATTGATTTAAGTATTAATTTATGTATTGTTGGTAAGTCATTAAGTAATATTTTTAAATATTGACTAAATTGGAAAAGAATAGGTTCATTGATGAACAGCGAATGATCAAATAATTTATTTGAAAACAAAAAAACACTTGGTCTGAAAGCAATCCGGGACTCTTGCGAACATTGAAAAGAACCGGCAGTAGACGTTGAAAATCAGGGTGATAGAACTAATTTCAACTCTGAACCTCAAAAGGTTAATTTGCAGTCACAAGCATCGCGCTCAGTTTCTAATGAAAATTTCCCAAATCGTTCCATTTAGGTGCAAATGTACATATTTAATTCGAAAGGTAAAAAAAAGAAATTTAGATTTTCGGAGTTATCGGTAATAAAATTTCGGACACATTCCCGTCGCGATTGGTGAAGTTGAAATTAATTCTGTACCCCGAAAATCAAATAGACCTTTTAACTGACTGTTGTAGAGTAGTTTTCACAGTGGAGGCTTGTATTTCATTAAGTCGGTCCTAAAAGAGGCTCGACGTACAAAACGTTAGGAACTTGCAATAATAGTTAATGACGCAGCAAGTTTAGTTGTGGTGGTTGATACTTCAATGCCCGGCATCGACTGACTCACTCAACTTCACTGAGCCCTGGCGACTGCTACTACTACTTATTATATCTGGGAGAGTCTATTTACAATAGAATAGGTATGTTCCGGTATAACACTGACAACAAACGATTTACAAATGTAAAAATGAAAAAAATACAACCAAGTGTTCAGTTTGAGAGGGATTACTTTGCAGATAGGTAGTGCATCTAGGAGAAGGAATACCTTGACTTTAAACCTCCGCCGCTTTGCCGTCAAATCTAAGCACGGGAAAGTCTATGGCATTGAATACAGTTTGTATAACGTTCATAGCTGCTGCTTAGTAAAAATGTAATTTAACATTGAAATATATTTTAGATTGCAAGAATTATTTTTTGCGGGTGAATATTGAATTAAAAATCCATTTATAGAATAATAGTGCTTTTTCCAGATAAATTTCCTACCAATTAAAAATGGCATAATAGAAGATGAATTCCTACACTTCTGAATATCAGTTGCGTGTAAGTGAATACAAGAAACCCAACTGGAATACGAACACGGTACTCCGATTACTCATTCTGTGTCGCTATCAATTGCACCACTGGCACATTCACAAATGCACCGTGACACTCTTTCATGACAAATCTAAATATAGGTTAGCACGGGCCATAATGAATTTTGGTCAATTCGCAAAAAAAACAAATGAGAATGCCGTCTTGTGTATGACGATAAATTGGGTAAGACGATAAACTAGCAATGTCTCTGATCAAGAAGTTTTGAGAAGCGTGGAACCACCATTTAATTGCTGGTATTCCCATGGCCACCCTGACCCGCGATGGTAGTACCTGTTAGGGTCCCAACTATTGCTAAATACTTAACCCCCAAACTGGAGTCAAAACACTATGAAATTGTAAAAAATAGGTTTTAATATCAGCAATTATTTTTTTGAGGAAAAATTATTAGCAGCAATACATTATTACCAACAACACATTTTAATAAAAATTTATTACCAGCAATTCTTTATTACTGGCAATACATTCTTGTAAATAATTATTACCAGCTATACATTAGTACCAGCAATGCATTTTGTAAATAATTATTACTTGCAATAAATTATTACCAACAATACATTTTTGGAAATAATTATTACCACCATTCTATTATTACCAGCAATATATTTTATAAATAATTATTACCAGCAATACATTATTACCGGCAATACATTTTTGTAAATAATTATTACCTGTAATACATTATTACCAACAATATTTTTTGTAAATAATTATTACCAGCAATAAATTTTCTAAATAATTATTACCAGCAATAGATTATTATCAGCAATTATCTCTATTGTCAATCTTCTCTGTCATTTTTCACTCCGTGTAACGTCCTGATTACTAGTGGCATTTCCGTTTTGCTTGAGGCGAAATGATTTAAAAAAAAACTACTTAAAATAGTAGGGGCGATTTAATTATAAGGAAAAATATATTCATGTAATTCTTAAACACTACTGGGAGGAAACAGCTTTCAAGCAGAGAGAAAACAATTTTTATGGAAGCCAAATATAGAAAGAAAAGTTTGACAAGAACAAGTTTTCTCCCACAATTATTTAATCTGTACAGTAAACAAACAAAAAAATCCCCAAAACAAAAAAAAAAAAAAAAAAACAAACAAAAGAATTAACATGTTTTCCTATAGTTGACCTGTTGTAACTGAGTTATCAAAACAAAACTAGAAAACCAGAATTGCGTTAACAAGTTTATTAGCTCTTGGTACAGGGAAATATAATATGGAATAAAAAATAACGTAGAGAATAACTGTTTTCAGCAAAAGGCACTGCTTCTCCTACTACTCCTCTTGATGTAGGTGCATTTTATGTCGGTCGTCCGACGGCCGAGTTCAAACTTGTAGAGAAATATTTTCCCTCACAACATGAGCCTAATCTTAACAACGTAAAATAAGCAGATGATAATGTGTTGATGCAAAAGAAGATGCAGTAAGAGAACTTATATAAAAGAGCTAAGAGTTAAATCTAAGAAGTTGTTAGCAAAAGAGGCAGCCTAACTCTTTAGCTCCAAAGTGGGGACGTCAAAATCAAACAAGTGTGGAAATTTAAACGAGTTTTTTTTTTACTAACAGATGACAGAAAGTGCGACATATTAGACTTAAGGCGCACCGGAATAGATAAAGATGCCTTTCGGAAACAAAGAAAACTATTATGAGATTGGAAAATGTCCTTAGAAACAATGAAAGATATATGCTGAACGGCCATGTAGCATCTAATATTTTATATATTGATAACTTTTGGAGAATTACAACAGAGATGATGATGATATTATAATGACCGTTATGTGGTTTTACCGGTGAATTTTGACAATGTGCGAAGGAGTTAGGGGCATTTGAATTAAAAAGTAAGCACTGATAGTGATCAGGATAAAAACATTTAAGGTTCGTCAATAATTATGCTTAGTAAGACACAAATTAAGACTCTATTTTTGTTGCCCCATCTTAGTGCAGAGGAAGGAAGCGTTACGTTTAATGACGACGGAGGCGTGTTGTTGGTCCTTATTAGATTCTTTTCTTAGGCTTTTATCATCATAATCATCATCATCATCATTATCGTCATTAGCCCCATGACTGAGTGGGGGTCTTAGGGTCTGTACACAGTTAAAAAGTAAACCAAACATCTATCTCTCTCTCTCTCTCTCTCTATATATATATATATATATATATATATATATATATAAATAATATATAATCATACATGGAATTAATCAACAATATTAATGCGATTAATGGTGAAATCACTTGACGGTTGTACAATTTCGGAACGTGCGAGTCGCAACGCTAAAGTTCAAAATTTTTAGTGAGAATTTTTATATGAATTTTTTAATATGGTAAATCCACGAATTCTTTTTTACAAGTGCTTTTCAGTCAACATAGCATAAAATATGTATATAATTCAATTAATATAAGGATATGTCTAGTTTTTTATTCTCAGGAATTTCATACTGTGGGATCAATTGTTTTTTTATAAACATATAATATTAGGCAGCAATTATTTTTATATATAAAGAAATAATCATACATAGAATCAATCAGCAATATTAATGCGATTAATGGCAAAATCACTTCGCTAGTAGAATATAATGTATGCATTAAAATATAATATAATATACATATATATATATATATATATATATATATATATATATATATATATATGTGTGTGTGTGTGTGTGTGTGTGTGTGTGTGTGTTTTAATAGGCCGGTAGATAATATTTGAAGGATAAAATTCCAAAAAATGATAATAATATTGGCAATAAGTTGGTAGTATTTATTATATATTAGCCTTTTGACAAAATTGAAGCACGGAGAGAGAGATTTTAAAGTTGGAATTTTCGGCTACGAATATATATATATATATATATATATATATATATATATATATATATATATATATATATATATATATATTATGAAATGGACAAATCCGACAATTATCTTAAGACATTTTATGTTTATACATTCTTTTTATAGATACAAATATTTAAGTAAATGTTATGTTTATAATAATGTTTATTATACAATGATATAATCATAAACTCAGAAAAATGTCCCAAATGGCTCACATGGGGAGTAACATACCTACTCCCAAAAACAGAAGAGACGCAGAATCCGAACAACTATAGGCCCATTACCTGCCTACAAGCAATCTACAAAATCTTGAGAAAAACAATTTACACACAGTAGAACACAAGGAATGTAGACGAGGAAGATACAGGTGCAAGAACCAAGTAATTATCAATAAAACAATATTAAAAGATTATTGGATTCTGATGAGAAGAATTGTTTGACACGACATAGTAAACCAACTTTCCGAGCAATAGATGCAGCTATTAATTCAATATAATCACTGTACTTCATGAATCATTGCCATTATTAAATGGCGTTATTATCATAAAGCTTCTGAAGATCTTAGTTTAACCATTTACTTTAATTTTATTACAATATTTATCCCCTATATTAGTAAACGTAATAGTTAAAAGTTGTCCGTTGAAGTTTTATAACTGGATTCTGCATGTCTCATTCCATATACGAAGGTAATGAAATCAAGTGTGCGGGTCACGAGGACCCCTAGCGCAGGCTATTCTATGATATATATCTTTATCTCCTTTGTGCAAGATAAAACATGTTACTGATTATCAACACATCATATAGGAACTTCATTCTTGCTAGATATCTCATAATCAAAATTGATTAGAATTTTTTTTTAAAAAAAAAAAAAAGTATTAGAATCAAGACTATTAATTAAACTGCAATGTGCTTCTCCCCTGTCTGTGAGATTAAACGCTCATCTCCAACCAATAGTGCGTTCTAGTTTAGTATGTACTGGTTTCATCACATATCATGATGGTATAAACTGTGCGTCCTTCAGAGAAGGCTGGTGAAGGTTTGATTTGAGGCACCAGGTCCTGGTAGGGATGGGGAGATCTTTGATTCAATCAATTTCAATGCTGACACCGAGAGTTGGTCACATCATCGACTCATTCCAGAGAATTCGAGGGAAAGAAACATATCACACACACACACACACACACACACACACACACACACACACACACACACACACACACACATATATATATATATTTTAAGACATTTTTTTATGTTTATACATTCTTTTTATGGATACAAATATTTAAGTAAATGCTCTGTTTATAATAAACAGTATTAAACAACATTTACCGGCCTGAATGTTATTTAATACTGTTTATCAATAATTGTCGGATTTGTCATATCAGGTATTAAAACTAATCCACAAATGTGAGGTAATTCTGGAGTTTGTTGCGTACACACACACACACACACACACACACACACACACACACATATATATATATATATATATATATATATATGTATGTATATATATGTGTGTGTCTGTGTCTGTGTGTGTGTGTGTGTGTGTGTGTGTGTGTGTGTGTGTGTGTGTGTGTGTGTGTGTGTGTGTGTGTGTAAATAACCACCCAGAGTTCCCACAGATTGTTATACCTCGCAAATGTAAAGTGTAATATTGCTTAGAATAAGTATCTTGATATCCTGTGGTCGGCAAAGCAGTAATATTATACTTTAAAACAAAAGAATATAACTAATATTTATTTCTAAAAATAGGTAAATTATAGCCCATGGTAATGGTGTTAATAGCTGATTCCTTATAAGGAAACATTCGTCTTTTATTGACAGAGCAGCTTGTACTAATTTCGGTTGAAATTTATAAAATATTTCTCTTGAAACATTTTCTCAAGAAAACAGGTTTCTCAAGTGCAGTAACTGTTATCGCTCTTTCCAGTATTGATGGTGTGTGTTGGGGTGTTCCTTCCTAAACTTTTATTTAAAATAGTGTGAAATTACATTTGATTAAATCATTATTTTCTCTTCGAATTACATCTACTATTTATTTTAGTTTTTGCTGTTGTTGAAAATTTTGATTCCTGTTATTTGGAATAGTTCTTTATTTGTGATTCTGTAGCGCCATTTCACAATACTCGAAAAAGTGTGGGCTTCACCAAGATCCATAGGTTTCTCTATCTCAAAGCAATTCTTAAACGATAAGAAAGCGGTTTTATACAACTGAGAAGTTAGATATATCTAAACGAGTCTGGCACCCTGCATGACATACATATGAATGTCTCGAGCTAAGGTCGCTATTTAAGAAGATTAATCGAATTGTGCTGTTAATGTTTTTGTTTTATATGGCTTAAAATGAGGATTCGGATGACTGGTTTTATTTGTCCTATTGTTTATACTTGCTAGTCACAATCAATGGACCAAACATTCGATATTTTTCCTTCCATCAAGACATCACTTTTAGACATCCCAGTTCAATATTAACAAATAACAAAGGACCAGAAATGTTAAAATCTGAAGTGAAATCAGCACTAAGCTGAACAAGAACAAAAAAAAAAAAAAAAAAAAAAAACTAGGACCAAACGGGATTTTAAAGATACTGGCAGCTTTAGATGATTATGCCATTGGCAAAATGACGGCGATCGTTCAAAAAGTTCTCGGTCTTACCCAGAAGGATTTGGAGAGACAAAAAAATTTTTCTATTATTTTTCTATATAGCCCCACCTTATTGCACTTTATTCAGCAACGTTTAAGCATTGCAACCCCATCGCAGAAGATGGTGTTCTGGTCCTCCAAAAATTCCTTTACAGTACATATGATCTCATCATTGGTTCTTACTGGCTAGTGGATTATAAAACATGAAAAAGTCATATGAAGCTAATTTTGTTGGGTAAGGAGAATGGTGTAGCAACTCAAAGCCACAGTTGTCTGCTTGAGCTTCTGCAACCTGAGCAGAGCGAACGGACATTTTATCCTGCAGCAAAAGCACTACTGTCCTCAGTTTCCCTCTGCGTTTCGACTTGAATGCTTTTAATTCTTAATTCTGATGCATAGTCGTGTCCATTAATAGTTTTTCCTTTTTCGGGCCGGGTCGCCGCTGCATCCCGGCATTCTAACGCGCCCGGAAGCCAACCTGCCTCTCTCTCACGCGCCCGGCTGCTGACTGTCGCCGCCTCCTCGTCTACTGCTGGCTGCCTTCGGCGGCGGCGCGCGCTACCTGCCTACCTACCTTACCGGGATCGCCGTCTCTACGGCGCGCGCGGTTGGCTACCTGTATCATGATAACACCATAAGAATTCCAAAAAGATAAGCCAACACTTTGCCAACAGCCGCTGCCTGCATGAACATCTTCGGTGTTTCCACTGTTTGCTTTTAATCTTTGAATACGTTTCGAAGTGGTGAACCCTTGTTTCATCTTGAGTTACTAATCTGTGGTGGGAATTCTCAGGATCAAACTGGAAGCAAGTCAGAAGTGACCCAGAAATGTCAGCCCTTTTCAACTTCTGCTCTGGTATCAGCATTCTTGGGACCCATCTTGCAGACAGCTTTCTCATAACCAATACCTGTGTTAAAACAATATAGACCGAACCAGAACTAATGCAAATGTACTTAGCTATCTACTGGACAGTAAGACGTCTTTTACGTAAAACCATACGATGAGTGGCATCAACTTAATTGAGGTTTATGGACGGTCTAATCGAGGGTCATCCGCTGTGCTGTCACTGCCCGGCTTGTATTCCGCAGCCTACCTCTTCATAGTAATATAGGAAGCGGTTATCTTCGCGAGTGTTTGTAGCATGTCCTCATGGATTTCCTTGGGTGTCTTACCTATCTTTTCAGATCATTTTTGACTGCTTGGGCGTGTGTTTCTTCAATTTTTAGATTTGTCAAACATCTCTCACCTTTGTATGTGCTTCACCTGCACATAAAAGACAGAAAACTTTCCCGCTTGAATCCCGTAGTTCACTTCTTCACAGTTGCATAGGAAGGGGAGTCTTCAGCGAGTGTTTGCAGCATGTCCTTATGGGTTTCCTTGGGTGTAATTCCTTTCTTTTTTAGATATTTTTTGACTGCTTGGGCCTCTGTTTTATCGATTTTGGGATTTGTCGTACACACCTCAACTTCGTATGGGCCTCACCTGCACAGAAATTAAGACAGATATATTAATTAGTTTTTCTAGTTTTATAAGAAATGGTAGTGTGTTGCCAGTACAAACATTTTCAGCTATGTTTCTTTTTTCTGAGTGAGGCTTATAGCATTTTGAACGATCCCCGTATGTCTAAAAGATGCCGATTGTGAAAGAACTCCCCTGCCATCTTAGAGATGGCAGGGGAGTTCTTACATCAGTTTTTACATCAGTTAGCCTTGTATTTTCAATACAAGGCTAACTGATGTAAAATCAACAAGCGACATCCTTATTCAGCGAGTTTTTTTTTTCTGGTCCAATGTGTCATTCAAACAAGCCAATCTCTCACCTTTGTATGGGCCTCATCTGCACAGAAATTAAGACAGATATCTGAATTAGGTTTATCTTGAGTTACTAATCTGTGGTGGAAATTTTCAGGGTCAGCCTGGAAATGAGGCCTTTAAATGTCAGCCCTTTTCAACTTCTGCTCGGGTGTCAGCATTCTTGGGACGCATCTTGCAGACTGTCCATATATCCCCAACATCTTTGTGAAAACTGTATCAACCGAATCAGAACTAAAACCTATGGACTTAGCTATCTGCTGGACAACAAGACGTCTATCATCCCAAACCATACAGTGAATAATATCAGCTTGAGTGGTTCAGGTTTTAAGGTGACCTGACAAACACGAGGTCCAATAATTCAAAGTTGCATACGAAGGTGAGTCCTCAGCAAGTGCGTGCACAATTGGTCCTCATTGATTTTCTTTGGTGCCATACCATTCTCTGGCAGATAATTTATGACTGCTTGGGCCTCTGTTTTGTCCATTTTGGGATTTGTCGTACATCTCTCACCTTCGTATGGGCCTCATCTGTACAGAAGTTAAGACAGATCCCTGAATTAGTTTTTCTAGTTTTATAAGAAATGGTACTGTGTTACTGCAAAAAAAAAATCTTCGGCTATGGCTCTTCTTTCTTCGTGAGACACAGAGCTTTTTGAACTGCCCTCATACAATACGTCAAATGAAATATACAACGGTGGGGATATACCGGAAGACCTAAGTAGATTCAGTTTCATAGCACTGCCTAAGAAACCAGCTGCAAACGATTGTGAACTCCATAGGACTATCAGACTAATGAGCCGCATAAAAATCAAAAACTCATCCGAATTGAAATGAACAGAGCGCGCGGCGGATTCAAACCGGAAATAGGCCAAGAGCAATGCGGTTTCGTTAAAGACAATTGAACAAGCAATGCGAAATGATGTATAGCTATGTTTTATCGATTATGCAAAAGCGTTTGATAAAATATGTAACAAATTACTGATAGACCTGCTAGATAAGCTCGATTTTGGGGGAAAGATATTAGAATAATCCGGAAATTATACTGAGATTAACCAGACGGAAAATGATATCAGTAAATACACAAAAATATAAAAAGGCTTAAAACAGGGGTGTTTTTCTCATCAGACTAATCCAAGCACGTAAAACAACTAGAAAATAATTAGAAGCCCTACGAAGATTCATTACTGAAAACCACAATCAAGGCAGATGACATTTGATAGAAGACAGAGAGAGGAAAACTACAAGAACTCGTATAGAAGGCAGGGGAATAAAGCAAGAGGAAAGGACCAAACATCATTTGTAAGAGGACAGTTTATAGGGGTCATCAAAAAGACAGTTTATAGGGGTCATCAAAAAGAACAGCCCAACATACGGAAGGCAAGATGGCGACATAAAAATCAAGCAATTGAAAAAAAAAAAATTAAATATCAAGAAAATGTTTCAATAGAGGAAGGACAATATGATATCGGAATACGAACGTGCATTGTGATAACGAAATTTAAACGATAACTTTCTTCTTCTTCTACATGCCATGTCCCTTTAGGACGTGGGTGGTCGTGGCTCACCATAAATTCCGGTCCTTTGTAGCTCTTATTAAACTTTATATTTTTCTATCTCTCCTAAACCCTGTACTGCCAACTAGTTAAACAAAGATGTTCTTCTTTTTGAGCCGTGTCCCTTTAATACGTGGGTGATGATGGCGCCGCACAATTTCCTCTCTTTTGTAGCTTTTATTGAAGTTGGTCTTTTTGCTATCTCTCCTAATCCCTGTTCAGCTAACCATTTAAACAATGGCGGTCTTTTTCTTCTATGTGCCATGTCCCTTCAGGACGTGGGCGATCATAGCTCACCATAAAATCCTGTCTTTTGCAGCTCTTATTAAATTTGACGTTTTTTGGTATCTCCCCTAACCCTTGTTCTGCCAACTATTTAACAAAGACGTTCTTCTTCTTCTTCTTCTTCTTCTTCTTCTTCTTCTTCTTCTTTGTGTCATGTCCCTTCAGGACGTAGGTGTTCATGGCTCACCATAAATTCCTGTCCATTGTAGCTCTTATTAACCTTTATTCAAGGTGAAACATCAAGAGAGCGCTAAGGGCGCTAGTACTGAACAAACTTAAGGGAGATAACAACGGAAGAATAGAGGAAGAAAAGAAGGGATATTGCTCAGAGCCAGGTGAGTATGGTGTGTGGGTTGAGAGGTGATAGCTTCTGTGAGACGTGGTAGGTCCCTTCAGAAAATGGTTGATCCTAGCTTCCCGGAGTTCCCTGTCCTTTCAGCCGCTTAGTAAATTTTGTCTTTTTGCCAGCTCTCCTTATCCATGTCATTCCAACGTTTTTTTTTAAAAACTAGGTCATTCTGCTTCTATGTTCTCCGTTACTTAAGGTCGTTGGCGATCATGGTTCTCCACAATGGCCTGCACTTTTGTAGCTCTTAGTATAATGACACATTTTGCTATCTATCCTAACCCCTGTCAGCCATTTACATATACCTATTAATGATATTACTCTCTGCATTTCGTTCTCCCTCTACAATCTCTCCTGTTTCTCCTGTCCTTTTATTGGTTATTGGGATTTTTTTTCATTTCACATATTGAGAATTTTGTCAGTAACGCATAACCATGGTTGATTATCCAGGTAATAAATTCATATCTGATATTATTTAAATCTATGCCTAACATTATTTAAATTTAATTTATATCTAATATTTAAAATTAGTGTTAAGCATTCATATATCGTCAGCATTTTTCGATTTAAAATTATCACCAGCGTTTGTTGTATCTTTTCCTCCAGCCATATATATATATATATATATATATATATATATATATATATATATATATATATATATATATATAACACCCTATCCTTAAAACCGTTATTCATCGGGTGATACTTTTTCTAGGGATCAAACGTATAATGCAAGAATGGATATTTGTTTTGCTGCTAGATTATGTACCATTAACCCGATATATAGTTTAGCTTACCAAACGTTGATTTTACTACCACAATGTTTCGGCAGTTGTTACCGATGGCCTCCATGTTTGTTAATCTGTGTACACCTGTTGTGACCAAGTAAATGGTTAAAGAAATAACAAAACAAGTGTTGCAGATATCTCATATATTAAACAGTAAGTACAACAGAGGAGTGAGTGTGTGAGTCAGTTCACTCAGTGTTCAATCTATTCGGCTGTAAATAGTTAACAGTCCCGACCAATGAATGATGTATGTAGCACAAGGCCGAGTTTAACGTGGATTTCTCCGAGCCCGTAGGCTCGACCAACAATATTCTATTAAAACCCGCATAAACGGATTCAGGGTCTGCCTTCCTCGACGGAAGAAACTTTGCCCTTCGGGTTCCTCTCTGATCGAGGCAGAGAGTTCGAAAGATGAACAATTTGTTCGACTGTTAATATTTAATAGCCCCACCACGAGGGTGTATATGTCAGAAGGCCGGTTTATTTGGGGTACCCCGAGCCCGTAGGCCCAGACAAAAATATTCTCTTCGAACCCGCATAAACGGATTCAGGGTTTGTCTACCTCCCTCGTTAATGCCTCGTCCGGGTTCATGGCAGAGAGTTCGACCTCAGCCCCGAACAGTCACAGACTAGTAGAACAATCTATTCTACTGTTAATATTTAAAAGCCCCCCTCCACGAGGGGTGTATGTGGCACAAGGCAAGGACCTTCTTCTTCTTCTTCTTCTTCTTCTTCTTCTAAATGTCATGTCCCTTCATCACGTAGGTGTTCATAGCTCACCATAAATTCCTGTCCATTGTAGCTCTTATTAACCTTTATTCAAGGTGAAACATCAAGACAGAAGTTTCGTTTTAAAGCTAAGGGCGCTATTACTGAACAATCTTAAGGAAGATAACGACGGAAGAATAGAGGAAGAAAAAAAGGGATATTGTTCAGAGCCAAGTGAGTATGGTGTGTGGGTTGAGAGGTGATAGCTTTTGTGAAACGTGTCAACAATAGATGTGTCAGAGGTGAGGATTAGAGAAACGGATACTCGATACCTGCCAACGAACGCGTTTACCTTTTCTCAACTTTTTCTAATGCGCTGGCAGATAGATTAACAAATTAAATAGTGCGTCTATTTCAAATGCGAAGCATCCATTATAATAACATAGAAAAAATACTTAAAAACTAGCAAGAAAAATAGTGTTTATGTTCTAATTGCCAAGTTTTGAATTTCTCCACTTTTATTCTTCTCTGGAGTCACTGAAATTTGTATGAAAAAAAAAACACAATAATCATTTTTGACACAATGGTTCCTTGATTTCAAGAACCAACGGCACATCTCTTCCATTGATGTGTGTTTAGATCTGATAACTGGACGCCACAAGGTCATAATCTCCGAAGGGCTGAAATAAGCAGTTAAAATCCCAGTATAATATGTGATTTATTCATGGGACCATGAAATTGAGGCCTTCAGATAATTTGGGCCATTTATGTAATATCTGAACAGAAATTGAATTGTCTGTGCATGAGCGCAAAGACGAGTAAACGGACATTGAATTATCCACCAGTGGGTTTCCATACTTGTCAGTTGTCCGTAGTAATGATGATAAGAGAACAAAAATGCCCTGAAATTATTTTGGATTTCCCTTCGTTGCGAAATACTTGTCAGGTTTTATGGAAAACTTGACGAGGAAGGTTACCCATATGTTAGGATGCATAAAAATGGGGGTAATTGAAATTGGCCTTGTGTCAGATTAAGTAAATGTATATTAAATGTTTAATTTAATTGTCCTTCGTTCATTTTTTTCAGTCTCCCGTGGCGCATTACATCATCATTCTGCAATGTGAAGTAATTCCATTTCATGTTATATCACTAAACAATGGAAGTTACTTCGTGGTGGTCATATTCTAGAGTTCACACAATATGGGTTTCAAGAGCCAGTCAAGCTAGAAGAGTAGTGAATGAGGTGTTTAATATGAATGTAAAAGAAGGTGAAAACATGGAATTTGTGGAAGAATGGGGAAAGATAAACTAACATTTGACTTGAAGAGAATAAGATTATATTGATCAAGGGAAACATCCAGGCAGGAGTTTCTGTTTCCATAGGAGTAGTTTTTGGCTGTGTTGACCTTCGTCTTTAAAAATGGAATATGGTTGAAATGTGGATGTTTCGACTCTGTGAACGCAGCATGGGAAGTCCTAGCAGTAAACGTCAGAACTGGTGGAACAAAAGATTAGCGTTTTCGAAACGTTTACTATGGAAATTACGATCGAGTTGTACAGGCATTCAGTCGATTTTTTCATTGCGAAACGTTACTTCAGTGAGAAAATGGCTGAAGCGTAGAAGATAAGTAATATACTACAATACCACTTAAGCTATTTTTAACTCTATCAAGTCCGGAAAGTGAAGATTGCACAGCTCAAGGCAGCAACACTACATAATGCATGACATAAGGAGTCCGATGCCGTATCCCCACAGAAGTCGGCGGTCATGGCTCACCACAAATCCCGATCCTTCTTAGGTCAAAGCAAAGTTTACTAGCATCTCAGTCCCTGTTCTGCCGTCTGTTTACACAAACTGTTTATGTTTAGTACAATTAACACACTAACTAGGCTGTCCTCCAGCCACTCCCATATTACCCACCCGCTTCTTCCTGATGTTGTTTACGTGTATCACCATAGAGGTTTCGGTTAGGCTAATATCATGAGACAAGAAGGGCTAGTCTATGTCTTCCCGCAGTTTCTCGCTCTGAATTATTAGTTCTTATTCATTGTCCAGTATAAAGGTTCCTTTGTCATGACAATAGATACCTATGGATTTGTTATAACCAATTAAGATAAGGAAATTGAACATAGAATTGTCTGCGCTGGAGGTAGTCTCTTGAAGCTGAAAACTCGAGTGATCTACCTAAATAGCCTCGTCAGAACAGAGACTCTCATACGCATGGCATGGATAGTGCCAGACCCGTTCAGAATTATCTAAACTCTCAGCTGGATACAAACTATTCTTAAGATTAATGGTGAAAAATATTTTGAGCGAATGAAACATAATGAGATTCGCAAAGATAATCCCTTTTTGAATATTTTGGATACACAAAAAACTGTATTAATAAGAGAAACCATAACACTTGATAAATTTCAACAGTAGCAACAACTAAAATGGATATATAATAGAATCCCTGACAACCGGACTAAGAAGGCCTTCCGGATATGAGGGATTCCGGATATGAGGAATTGGTTACAAAATCCGGATATGAGCGGTTATATTTAGATTAAAATAAAAGAACTGAAACCAGGTTTAACATTTATTTTCAATGTTTTATAGTAAACAAAATAAGCTAATCGTGAGTGAAATATAACGGAATTGAGTTTAAGGAAAATGAAATACATTATGTAATGTTAATGAAAATTCATTAAATTAAGTATGCCACGTATGCAAAACAATGTAACGAGGATTTTTTAATCGCTGTTGCCTGATGATTCTTTCTCTTCTAATGTCATTCTTAACTTTTTCTGCATTTCGTTTAGCTTTTGTTCTTTAATTTTTTTAAACAAAAGACACTGTTTAACTCTGCGTGCGTTATTGCAATCGTCATAGCTGAATGCAGGAATTCTTTCCATAAAACTGACGACATTTTCAATAGCTTTTTCAATTTCAGTCGAGGTTTCAACACAATCGTGTTTTTTTTTTTATTTCTTTGTTCATTGTGAACGCTGGAGAATAGTTTCTTGGGAAGATTTTATATCATACAATGTTGACTTTCCTATGTTGAATGAACTTTCACCAGCGTCTAGTCTGTTTAAAATTTCCACTTTTTGCGATAACTCCAAAGTTGTTCTTTCCCTCTTATTCCCATCATCTTTCTCACCAATACAAGTCATTAGGGTGAAGTAAGTATAAGTAATTATGCAAAGTAAATTTTCTGAAAAACAGAAGTTTCAAATCAGTTACATATCACTCAAATAGTTCAAATATGCACATCAAAATCATGTCCGGATATGCGGAATTCCGGATATTAGGCACTCCGGATAGGAGGGATTCCGGATTTGAGGTCATTCTATTGAATCATATAACTTGATTATAAAATAATGACATAATCAAGATGTTAACTTTTCATACTGCGTCAAATAAAAGATTATGAAGGAAACACCTATCAACACTGCAAAAAGCAATAACAGCTAGTGCACCTGAGAAACACGTTTTCCTAAAAAGTGTTTTAAGATAAATATTTTATATATTTTATCCGTAAGCAGTACTAGCTGGTCGATCAATGAACGCCAGATGATTCCTTGTAGCTACAAATCGGCTCTCTTAGATTTGGCTATATGTTAAATGTTGGAATATGCTACTACCGATGTCTTCGGCTTTTTTTTTTAAGTATAGATTCGTTTTGCTTCTATTTTCATTAAAAACTTCCTCATTGCTAACATGTTCTATCCAGGATATTCTCAGGATTCTTCTGCAGAACCATATATCTGTTGCCTTTTCATTTGCGAAAAAATATTTTCCTGCATTCACTGCCATAGTGAAGGTGAGATATTACATTTCCACACATTTTTCTTTGTTTCTAACGAAATTTTCCGGTTTCCTATTTTCCGCTCTCGGCTACCCCAATATATGTTTGTTACATTTTTCCGCGGTATTTATATTCGTATTAGTGGGATTTATATCGTATCTAATAAGTTCGTTTTTTCTTTGCTGACCGCTTCTCTTATGATTATGGCCTTGATCACTAAGTAGACCAGTTCTTGCATGGAAAACTCGATGCCATTGATTGATGGTAATGTTGGCCTGTATTGGTGCAAAAGAGGAAAAGAACAACTTGGGAGTTATTGCAAAAAGTGGAAATTTTAAACAGACCAGACGCTGGTGAAAGTTCGTTGTAACTAATGGCTGAGTTCAACATAGGAAAGTCAACATTGTATGATATATAATCTTCCAAAGAAACTATTCTCCAGCATTCACAATGCACAAAGAAATAAAAAAAAAAACACGATTTTGTTGAAACCTCGACTGAAATTGAAAAATCTATTGAATGTGTCGTCAGTTTTATGGAAAGAATTCCAGCATTCACCCATGACGCTTGCAATATCGCACGCAGAGTTAAAAAGTGTTTTTCGTTTAAAAATTTAAAGAACAAAAGCGAAACGAAAGGCAGAAAAAGTTAAGAATGACATTAGAAGAGAAAGAATCATCATGCAACAGCGATTAAAAAATCCTCGTTACACTATTTGTTTTGCATACGTGGCATACTTCATTTAAATAATTTTCATTAACAATACATAATTTATTTCTTATTGAGCTTTTCTCTCTCATAGCTTAACTTCTTCCTTTTATCCTTTGACATTCAGATAGTGATTGAATACCACCAATTGGTACAGTCTCGGGCTTGAGTTTCAAAGTTTATACTCAAGTCCAGTAGCCTTTAGTGTTCCGATTTCATCCTTGTATCTTCGAAGAGGTCTACCCCGTCGTATTTTTTTTTTCTTTTTGGAAAGAGCTTGCTGAATTAGACTTGACGTGGAAACCTTAATTCTTCCTAAATATACTGACTATTGAAGACGCTTTGGAAAGCCAATCAAACGAGTCTTCAACAACAAAGATCTGAAGTTAACAACGACAATGATGGTGTAAAATGATGTTGTCATTTGATCTTTGCTATATGGCTGCGAAACCGGGACTGTATATCATCGCTACATTCAAAAATTAGACCCCCTTTACCAGCAAAAACTTCATTCAATCTTGAATAGTTGATGGAAGGGGAAATGGTCCGTTATAAAACTTCCTAGAAATATAAATTTCTGGTTTGGTTTATTTTGTTTTACGTTATATCAACACCTCAATGGGTTATTTATTACTGACAAGATTTTTAGGATAGGTTCGTATGAATAGAATATGTATTCTTTGTAAGAAATTTGTCTGAAGGAGATCAGGTTCCATTGACGTATTTTTAGAAAGAGGGTTTTTGTCGAATCAATTGTTTAAATGTATTGTTGGCAATATTTATCACTTTTTAAAAAATGTAATTATTTTTGCTGGTAATCTTTTTTTCGGAAATGTATACCTGGTAATTTTCATTATAAAATCCATTTTTACACTTTCATATTGGTTTGAGCCCAGTTTTGGGGTTAACTATTTTCCCATAGCTGGGATCTTAACGGATGCTACAACCTCGGGTCATGGAGGACCTGAGAAAAAACAGCAATAAAGAAGTGGTTCGACTCTCCTCAAAACCTCCCGACCAAGGCCTTGCTGCCGGATGTAGTTTATCGTCATACCCAGGACTGTATAAATTTCTGCACATGCCTGCTCGCATTTGTGAGGAAATTGTCCAACATATAGGCGAGATTTTTCTAAATACCAATATTCGTTACAAATTTTAAGATTTAAAATGTTTTTATGGTGAAGAAATTGTTAAAATTTACGACTGTAATAAATTACTTTCTAGTGGCCTTATGTCAGACTAGGTATCTATTTGTTTTTCGCAGACTAGACCGTCAAACCATTGTGAATATAAACGCGGCTGATTCACGCTTTTGCATACAACGAATGCCGTGAGACAGAGAGCTTGGCTGAAAAGTGGTGGAAATATATTTTAAAGATTAAAAATGGTGCTGCAAATTGCCAGAAACAAAGTGAGACCTTTTGCAACAATCTATCATCCTGTCTGAAAGCTGATTTTAAGGTCAGAAAAAGTCAGTTGGAATAGGTCGATGACTGAATAATGATCGTCAGTGTTATTCAATTAAATATTCAGGCCTGTCACCTTCAAATATTTAGATATTTCCTCCAGGGCAACATTCATTAACCTGTCAGGAAAAAAATAGGAGCCAAAACAAAATGGATTCAAATATATTATGCTGAATAAGAATATATTTGACTGGGTCAATGAAGAATCTGCAGTGTTATCGGTATTGACCTGGCATCTCGGTTTCATATTCCTACCGCCGTGATGTAGATTCTATAACTATTTTCCTGGTAATTGCTCTGATGAGTTTTTCTATTTGGTACCTAGGTTTGTTTAATGCCGACAATATTTTTATTGCTGGCAATACTTTTTTTTTTCAAAAATGTATTTCTGGTAATATTCTTTCCTTCAGAAATGTATAACTGGTAATATTTTTTCCTTCAAAATGTATTGCAAGTAATATTTTTTCTTTCACATAAGCATTGCTGGTAATATTATTTTCTTCAAAAATCTATTGCTGGTAATATTTTTTCTTCAAAAATGTATTTTGGGTTAAAAATGTATTGCTGGTAATATTTTTTTCCTTCAAAATATTGCTGGTAATATTTTTTTTTCCGTCAGAATATTGCTGGTAATATTTTTTTTTCCTTCAAAATATTGCTGGTAATATTTTTTTTTCCTTCAAAATATTGCTGGTAATATCTTTTTTCCTTCAAAATATTGCTGGTAATATTTTTTTCCTTCAAAATATTGCTGGTAATATTTTTTTTCCGTCAGAATATTGCTGGTAATATTTTTTTCCTTCAAAATATTGCTCGTAATATTTTTTTTTCCTTCAAAATATTGCTGGTAATATTTTTTTCTTCAAAAATATATTGCTCGTATTTTTTTCAAAAATGCATTGCTGTTAATATTTGTTTTTTACAAAAATGTATTGATGTTATTAAAATCTATTTTTACACTTTCATAGTGTTTTGACCTCAGTTTGTGCGTTAATTATTTACCCATAGCTGGGACCCTAACAGGTGCTACATCCCCGGGTAACGGTGGACCTGGGAACACCAGTAATTAAAAAGTGGTTCCATGCTCCTCAAAACCTCATCATCAGAGGCCTTGCTGTTGGATGTAGTTTAATATCTTAACCAGGACACCTCATTTGCGTGGGTAGGTCTTACCCCTCTGCAGAGATGCAGTCGGCGTATTATGAAGCCCCAGTCGACAAGTCGAGGTACATAGAGTTCAGGAATTGAAGGGTATTACTAGATTGGTAGTTTGGTCGCATCGGTTTACTGTTAAAATTGCCAGATGTAATCTATTTCCACTACTTTTCCGTTGTGACTAACCATTAGTAATGACAAATGTATTATCATAACTAATCGTTCCTACAATTTGTTCTCAATGTAGAAAAATAGGTTTCATATATATATATATATATATATATATATATATATATATATATATATATATATATATATATATGTGTGTGTGTGTGTGTGTGTGTGTGTGTATGTATATAATTTAGTTATAGTTTCTGGGGGAGAGCGCGCTATCTATTTACCCATATCTGGGACCCTAACAGGTGCTACATCCCCGGGTAACAAAAAAATGGAGTCATTATCTATTATTCACCCGAACATCCAATCATGTCCGTCTGGTATTCCCAAGCGGTCACTCGTCTTGGTGCTGACCAGGCTCGACATTGCTTAACATGGGGGAGCGTACGGAAAGCGGGCTTTTAAAAGAAATCAGTATTGGCATATGAAATAATAACATTTTATTCAATTATATGAGATATTGTGATAATCACATCTGTGTTCCTATTGTTGACCCTTATTTTTAATTTACATCATATAGGCTGTCCGTCACAATATAAGTTATTATCAAAACTTCTATTAAGAATAGATATAACCCGAAAGTTGCATCTGGCTAATTATATTCTGGTAAGTTTGCCAACATCAGTCAATTAATGCCAGTTTCATTGTGGTTGATTGATTGTTCTGTCTTAACGACATATCAACTCTGATTTTTACTTAACACTTTCAGCCCTGACTCCCGGTTTACCGGTGGTAGAGAAAAATGTGGTAATGCCCAGCTACCGGTTGAACAGTGGTAGAGAAAAATAACTTAATGCCCAGCCACCGGTTAAACGGTGGATAAACACTTGAAACTATTTTTTATATCTACCGTAAAATATTACATACCAATTATTTGCGAATTTTGACTCAGGAGCTCAGGCAGAGGGGTTAAAATATACAGGAACGCACTGTTTAAAGGGTTAAAATGATTTTATTATATTAATATATTTGAAATGATTTTACGATGTAAATATATGTGAAATGATTTTACTATATAAATGCATTCGAAATGATTTTACTATATAAATGCATTTGAAATGATTTTACTATATAAATGCATTCGAAATGATTTTACTATATAAATGCTTCCGAAATGACTTTACTATATAAATACATTCGAAATGATTTTACTATATAAATGCATTCGAAATGATTTTACTATATAAATACATTTGAAATGATTTTACTATATAAATGCATACGAAATAATTTTACTATATAAATGCATTTGAAATGATTTTACTATATAAATGCATTTGAAATGATTTTACTATATAAATGCATTTGAAATGATTTTACTATATAAATGCATACGAAATGATTTTACTATATAAATGCATTTGAAATGATTTTACTATATAAATGCATTTGAAATGATTTTACTCTCTAAATGCATTCGAAATCATTTTACTATATAAATGCATTTGAAATGATTTTACTATATAAATGCATTCGAAATGATTTTACTATATAAATGCATACGAAATGATTTTACGATATAAATGCATTCGAAATAATTTTACTCTCTAAATGCATTTGAAATGATTTTTACGATATAAATGCATTTGAATGGGATTTTACTATATAAATGCACTCAAAATGATTTTATTATATAAATGCATTTAAACCTTTGACGCCTGACTGTCGCTTTACCGGTGGTAGAAAAAATGACGTAATACCCAGCCAACCGTTGTACGGTGGTAGAGAAAAAAGACATAATGCCCAGTCCCCGATTGATAAACACTTGTAACTATTTTTATATCTACCGTAAAATATTACATAGCAATTATTTGCGAATTTTCACTCAGGAGATCCAGAAGAAGGGTTAAAATTGTTCAGGAACGGAGGGATCAAAGGGTTCATGCCGATTTTATTTTAAATGCATGATTTCTTTGGATTATTAGTTCAATCGCTCTTGAATCCTGCCTTTAGAACGGAGTTAATTAGTACTATTGCGTGTTGTATAGACCAAACTCTTTCAAGTGGGATAGGATAGTCTCTACTTTTACATTCAAATCATAAAACCGTATTAACAAGGTTATTACAATAGGTTAGAATATTTTTTTATAGTACAGTGAGCTCTCGCCTATTTGCGTTTCAGCATTCTCGGCTTCACATATTTTCGGATTTTTCTTTAGAGCATATGTACTTGTTAATGGCGGAACCCCCCGACAATTTAGGCATTTTCCTGAAGAGATTATGTAGAAATTATTCGCTTGGAACTTCCGCGATTCGCGTATTTTTTCGATAGAATATATTGAAAATATTCTTGAATTATTTTCCTGTTATTTAAGTGACTTAAAACATATAACAGTCCATATTTATGGTAAAATTCGCAGAATTGTACATGTTCATTGTAAAAAGAACAAGTGCAAAATAATGCGCTGTGCTTGGGCTTTCTTCTTTGTTAGGGGCTGTGGCTGGAGTCTTAAAAGTGGCTTATGCTAAGTCTGGGGGTATCATCACAATTCTGTTTTTAAAAAAATAATTTAAACTTTATATTTTATGTCTTGTTACACATATTTTATACAATACTTTCAATCGTTGTATCAATCTATGCATAATTAAAAACGGTTATTGTACGTATGAAAGAAAATTTACGCTAAGTGTATGATCACCAATACTATTTTTCAAAAAATGTTTTAAAAAGGGTCTGAAATATTTAAGATGAAAATTTAAGGCATATGGTGTTTTAACAATCAAAATAGGTACTTAAGCACTTTTAGTAGGGTTGCAATATTCGCGGATTCTAACTATTTGCGGCCGGTTCTGGTCCTCAACCGCCGAGAATATGGGGGAATCACTGTATATGCCTCCTGACATGCTGGGTATTCAGAGGTATGTTCATATTTTGTAGTAGATGTGTGAGTGACATAGGTGTGTTCTAATCTGTTTCTTGATATGATGAGAAATTCTGAGCCAATGATGCCATTCTCCTAGAAGTTTGTTCTTTGGGTGTTCCGTAACTCTTTCCAATTATACCGAATGTGTAAACTTATAATTGCTTTGAAGTCAGTATGAAGAATTTTCAAATCTGAAAAGTTCATTTTAAGGGATTTCTTTTCAGCCATCTCAGCTTTTCTATTTCCACGGGTGCCAATATGTTTGGGTATCTAGCAAAAGACAATTTTTCTCTTGCACATAAGATTGACCCTGTTTCGTAATTTAACCATTAAGGCTCTTTTGTGTTTTTGTTTCTCAGTGGTGTAATTAATTTATTAAGAAAACATTGACTCTAATATAGTATAGCCATTTGAGGGTGGATCAATTTATCAATAACAACAGAAAATCAATCTCTATTTTATGTTCAACAGAAAGATTAATAGCATTGGTCAACAACAAAAAAATTGAAATGGTGTCGAGACACCAATTACCTTTTTTAGCTAATTTCAGGGAGCTGAACCTGAAAATGACCTAAACTTTTTTTGTTAGCTACTGTTTCTGCTGTCCAGAAATGTTTCATATTTAGATAAAAATCATTTTTTTCATTTTTTTTGTATAGATGATGACAGATAGCAATAAATCGTAGAATCCTCTCAATTCGTATTTAAACCAACACGTATTGGTCTACTTATTGAGAAATACTATTTTTGCAATAACAATAAAACATTACAAATAACACAGTTAAATATACCAAGACCAACAAGTATTTTCATCAAACTGTTTAATAAATTAACAGTAGAAATAAAACCTTCGTTAACATAAGAACTATGGTAATTTTTTTCACATTCTTTGTCTGTGATGTTCAATGTTATTTAAGTCCCTTTTGATATTCCAAGAGTATCATGTAGAATGGAATAGGTACATTCAATTGAGATGTCTTTATTTGAAGTTTCTTTCCATCTGTGAAAACAAAATGCCCTCAATGTGCTTGCTTTCCTTCCGTAGTGAAGGGATACATTTATGTATAACAAACACAATCTTTTAGGGTTTCATTTTTTCGATGTCGCCGTAATTATCGGGCTTACTAAAATGTTTTAGTGGTAATATTTATCAGTTAACTTGAATTTTGGCGAGAAATTGGAAAAATTCGGTATTTCTATTTTAATATTTCTGACTCAAAAACACGTTTTTCTTATAAAGATAGTTTATTTCAGATAGCTCGCATACATCGCTCGGCCTAGATGAAAATTGATGAGTTTTGATCGAACTTTATTAACTAAATATTGCGATCAGCCACGATCGCAAATAGATCTTTTTTTTTTTTTTTACAAAATGAACAATTCCAGAATAGCAAAAACGGTAGATAACCATAGAAAATCGGAATCAGCACCATTAAATTGGCTAAAAAATGTGTTTGGTCTCTTGGCACCCAAAATCGTGTTGACCACTGTAGTTAATGTAAATATATTTAGAACAGTTCGCTCTCATTGGTTGGCTAATAAAATGTTTATTGTGAAATCAACGCCGAAGTGGTTAACGACCTTACATCCCATGATCTTCTCTCAGACAAGCAATATGGCTTCCGCTTTGTCCGATCTACAGCTGATGTGCTTACGGCCGTCACTGAAATTGTCTACCAATCTCTTTAGAATAACAAGCGCGTGCTGTGGCCCTAGACATCTCCAAAGCGTTTGATAGGGTTTGACATGCCGGCCTTCTTTGCAAGCTTCAGGGTTATAGAATTACAGGTCGATTGTTTGACTTAATACAATCATTCCTGTCAAACTGTGTATTGAAGGTCGTTCTCAACGGATTCCCCTCCAGCTCCTATCCCACGAACGCAGGTGTTCCCCAAGGCTCCATCCTAGGCCTTACTCTGTTCCTTATCTTCATCAACGATCTTCCTGACGCCATTGATTCCCAATTAGGCATCTACGTGGACGACGCTACAATTTACTCCTGCCTCAAAAACAAATCTAGTGTCGCTGACAAAACTAACCTGGCCGTTTGTCTCGAAAAGGACCTCCAATCGGTTGTGAACTGGGGCAGGGATTGGCTGGTTAGATTTAACGTCACCAAAACAAAGTTGCTCTCTATTAATCACCACAGAAATCCTTCCCTATCCCCAACTAGAATGTCTGACGCTCAACTCCTCGAGAGCACCTCTTTGCGACTGCTCGGTCTAACGTTGACTGCTGACCTGAGATGGAACAAATACACTGAGTCAATTACTTCGTCCACTGCAAGGAAAGTTGGCTCCCTGTGCCGCACCAGGAAATTTTTCTCCCCGGAATCGATCCTTCAGATCTACAAAACAACCATACGCCCTTGCATGGAGTATTGCTACCATATATGGTCTGGTGCCCCTTATGTTTGTCTCAAGGTTCTTGATAAGATCCAGAGACGGATATGCAATATAATTGGCCCTGATCTGGCATCTTGTCTGCAGTCGCTCTCTCACAGACGTACCGTCGCCTCTCTCTGTCTTTTTTACAAATACTTTCATGGCAATTGCTCCGATGAGCTATTTTCTCTGGTTCAAAGACTTCGCGAATTCAAGCGTCCTACGAGGCTGGCATCCCACTCTCACCCTTTCCCTGTTGAAACTGTAGCCGTCTCTTCTACTCCAATAGCTTCATATCTCGCACCTCTCGCCTGTGGAACTCCCATCTCTATTCCTGTTTCCCTGATAGCTTTAATCTTCAGCTATTCAAATGTAATGTCAATCGACATCTCCAGTTGCCTTGATCTATCCAGTATCCTTCTCCTCGTCCTTTCCTCTATCATTTCTATCTGCTCTCGCTCCAAATCCTCTGTAACCCCTTGCGTGCTAGTGGCTTCCCGCCTTGCTAGGGGTGAAATGCTTAAAAAAACAAAAACAAAACAAAAAAAAACACTGAGTTAAATAATAAAACATGATACAGAGTACATTTCATAAGTTTTAGATAAAAGTTTTGAAATTAAATGTCGTAAAACAATATTTTTATTGATTATTTCACGTCCATTTTAAAGTTTTTTCTTCATATTTTACAATGATATTCAACCTGTACAAGGCCCAAGAGCCGCTCCAAGTATAGTGTTAAATATTAGGAAGCACTGTTTATATGTGGGGAAGATAGCGCTTGACTCTAGACTTGAACATGTTATGATTGTAGAGACCAGGAAAGAACCCTCTTGAGAGTCAGTTCTATTAAGTGACTGGTTGTGGGAAGAAGCTGCTCGTGTGGAACTGACATCGCACCACTGGATTAAGAATGAAGGCGGTTTCCTAGAATATTAGAGGTATGGTGGGTCTAAGCAGTAAAGGTTAGAACTGGCAGGACTAAGGAATGTAGTTCGTCTGAAAGCTTTCCTTAGCAACAGACCAGGGAGAGAATTACGACGTTTCGACTGCGAGAAATGGATTGTAGTGTGAGAAATATTTCACCAGCAAGGACAGAAACACACCGAATGCTGTTATTAAATTTACCTTGATGAATAAAGAAAACTGAGCCACTCGAGGTATTGACGTCAAGCGTTCGAGTCTCGGTAAGAATCAATAATGTCACTTTCTGATTTTGTCTGTTAGGTTGACCCTAGCAATCTGCCTGGTTAGTGCAAGACGAATTTCTTCCACTTCGTCATTTTTTTTCTTTTACTCGGCCAAGAGGAAGGTATATAACTCTGTCAGTTAGTTAAGTACATTTTCATTACTGTTCAGCGTCAAAGAAAAAAAAAAGTATATTTTTTTGTTGCTAATAATCATCAGGTCCACAACAATTTAATATCCCCTTCTGTGCAGTCGCACATTCCTTATCGATTTACTTCGAAACGGAAATTAATACAAGCGCGAATCTAATCACTCAGTCATAGATTCTGCACGTTGACCTACTTGCAAAAGGGTCGACTATGTTCCACATTAATACCAGTCGTAGAGAGACAGCTATCACATTGATTCCTAAGACAAGTGACATTGCAATGACTGTGGTTCTTATTGGTGTTCCTGTATGTATTTCAAAAAACTAAGAGTACAAATAATAAAAACGCTAGAAATATAAAAAATAAGTACGAAACTGTTACCTGATATCAGTCCACCTGTATGGCAGTGAATGCTGAACAATCTGCTCAGTGATGAAGAAAATATTTGTGAGCAAAGGCGAAGTTGTATGCTTCGGCCTTCAAGGACACATGACACAGTAGATAAAGGCGTTAGTTAAATCCAGAGAGTATGAGTTCTGTTATGGGATCTTACCAATAATAATAATAATAATAATAATAATAATGGACTATTCCATACTTAATAAAGACTGCGCCTCAGGAGTAGTCAAAGAGTCGCGACAGTTCGGGCGGAGAGGAACCCGAACGAGGCTACGCCGAGAGGTGGAGTCTCGTTCGGGGAGGTAAACCGGCCCTGAGCCCGTTTATACGGGTTCAATGGGTATATTTTTGGGCGGAGCCCACGGGGTCGGAGTACCCACAATAAATAACTGACCTCGTGTCACATGATGCCCCAGTGGGTGGGGGTGACTGAATATCGTCAGTCGTTCACCTCCTGACCGGCTGTTCGGTTGAACTCTCTGCCTTTGGGCGGGGAGGAACCCGAAAGAGGCTATGCGAAGGGCGGAGTCTCTTTCGGGGAGGTAAACCGGCTCTGAACCCGTTTATACGGGTGCAATGGGCATATTTTTGGGCCGAGCCCACGGGCTCGGAGATCCCACGTTAAACTGGCCTTGTGCCACATGCTGCCACAGTGGGAGGGTGACTGAATATCGTCAGTAATTCAAGTGGAGTCAGCAGTTCAAGTCGAGTCAAGAGTCGAGTCAGAGGCAGTCCGAAACAGAGTCGCGTCCAGACTATTACTGCAAGTCATTGGAATAGTGATACTGGTCGAGACTACATTGTTCTCCCTACTAAACCTGATTGTTCATACTAACACTTCTACTTCTCTGTATATATTCCTGTTTGTAATATATCTGTTTTATTCCATACCTGTGTTCGAGATCTTCTTTATTGGTTCTACCTTGGACTATCACCGTGGTACAAGGAACCGGACCATAACAAGTTCAATACCTGTTTCATACGGTGGAGAACTTGGAGAGGGGAATTAACAGGAGATAACTGATAAGTGATTTCTATTAGACAGGGCTCGTGGAACTAGAACAGTCTCCCCCCAGCGAGCGAAATAAAGGGTTCAGTTCGACATTCCAACCACCTGAAGAAGGCCTGAGCATACAACGGCCGAAATTTTGTGATAAATATGGCAACAAAGATGAGGATGATAGTCCGAACAATGTAAATAGTGTACCATTATACTCATGCAACTCTTTCTGAATCCTCTTCACTGTCCTCAGATTAACACGCAAACATTGTAATGGAACTTCTGGCGCGAATGCCAAGCAGTACAGCATGCTGGTTCCAAATTTCTGGTGTAGTGTATTGTCAAGGTGCTCTTTTTTTCACATAAGGTTTCCAACTGACCTTACTATACTGTGCAGCTGAAAAAAAGCAATATGCATGCATGATATAAAAAATATAAAATGGCGACAATTTACCCATAATAATGAAGTGGGGTGCAGTCTGGGAATTAGTTGTAAGGGACAGTGTGTTTGCAGAAATTGTCTGACAGCAATGTCTGGGTTCTCCTCCTTGTGTGGAATGGTGCAGAGTCCTCCTGTTGCTAGATATAGGGTCTTCCAGCAGCCACCTCCCATGACCCAGGGCACTACTCCCTCCCTCAAGGCACATGATGTAGGTATCAGTGTTGAGTTTGAGCCTCTCACAAACTAATTCTGGGTTGCTTTTCTTATTAGAACAATCAGGGTGAGTTTTCTGATAGGCTGTACCTTCGTAATCACCATTAGACTCATGAATCTCTTTCCGAATCCTCTTCAATGTTCTCAGATTGACACCCAAACACACTGAAATAATCGTAAATGAGCTTCTGGTGCAATGCCAAGCAGTACGTCATGACGTTTCCAATTTTACTATGACCAAATTTCTTATTATCCTTATTAAAGGAAGAAAGGAAATTACCACTGCTGATGCATATTCCTTTTATTCCGAGTACTTTCGATATTAGAACAATATCATCATCAGGGTATGATTTTTTTTCTAGAACAAAAAATTGTTGCGTTCATCATTTTTCTTAGATTAAGTTGTGTTCATCTGAAAATTACATCCTTCATTGTGAAGTGAAAACGCTAAGGTTATGTACTGTACAATTTTTAAATTTTATGATGTAAGAATCAAGGGAGATAACTATGTTAATGAAAAGTCTAAATAATTAAAAAGACAACTATTTAAAAGTCCTAGATATTTTTAACTATCTACTTTAAACATTTTAAAACATTTGTGCAGTATTCATAATTAATTTTATTAAGGGTTGGTTTAAATATTTTATTATAGATACAATCTTTCAAGGGACATTTAAATTTACATACAAATTGGCTATGATTAATTAATGATGAACCTAGTTTTGTTTTTGATCGATTTCATCACGATTCTTCTGTTAAGATTGGAGAGTAATTGTACATTCTTATTGGTTAAAGTATAGACCAATAGTGTTATAAAAAAAACCTAGGAAAATTCCAGTAAGATATCGTTAATCATTTCTAAGATACAACGTTTCAAATCGGACAAATGGATAATTTTGTTTTTATACGATTTGCACAATTTTGCTGTTAAACACGGTATATGCCGATTATAGAACGGTACAGTGATGAACCTCCAAACTTCTAGATGATCAGCGATTGTCAGCTTCCATCTTCAAAATCTATTCAAGAACCATCAAGAAAACGGTGAATGTGCTTAAAAAAGAGTGAACATTAGAGAGGAAAACTGGATTACGAGGTCACAACTTAGTGCTAAAGAGATCAATTAGAAAAGATCCAACTCAATCCGTAACACGTTTCGCACGTGAGAGAGAAGTTTCAGCTACGACAGTCCAAAGAGCAGTGAAAAATCACTTGAAATGGAAGCGTACGTGATACCTGCAAAACAACTTGTTACTAAAGGAAAGAAAGTTATAAAGGTTAGAAAGGGAGATCATCATCTTAAAAAATGATCCTGAAATAATATATATCGACAATTATTTTCAGACATTTTTATGTTTATATTTCATAATGTGTGACGTCATTTTTTTACATTTGGATACGCCGTGAGCAGATATGAATGTACGTGAGAGAATCACGGAAGAATGTTGTTTAAAGACAGTATAATCGACCTTGTTAACCGAACGCTCCTCTGTGGCCAATCAGTTAAAGCCACGTCAGGCTATATGACGGTTCCGTATAAGATACATGGACGAATATTTTCTATGGAAATTTCTCGGACATTCAGGCCGGTAAATGTTGTTTAATGCTGTTTATTATAAACAGAGCATTTACTATTGGTATCTATAAAAGAATGTATAAACATAAAACTGTCTTAAAATAATTTTCAGTTTCATAATATATATATATATATATATATATATATATATATATATATATATATATATATATATATATATATATATTTGAACTTTTATTTCAATACTTCATTTGCTTCCGATCCTTAGCTATGATTAATTAATGATGAACATGTAATTTTCGTTTATGAGTGATTTAATCACAATACTTCTGTTAAGCTTAGAGAGAAATTATATATTCTTATGCTCAATGTAGAGTCCGATAATGTTATAAAACCTCGGAGAATTCCATTAAGATATCTTTAATCGTTCCTATCATGCAACACTTCAATGATTAATCTGACAATTGGACAATTTTGCTGTTACACAATTTGGACAATATTACAAAACACCAATATCTAATTCTTGTGCTAGGAATGTTTGTCCACTGTATCGTGCCAGATAATGTTTCTCATTTATAGATCTACCATTCGTCCGAGCATAGAATATAGCCTCCATATCTGGCCTGTTGACACCTAGAGTTTAGTCACTAGCCCATCGACTTCACGTTTCTTCCATCTGTCTTTTCTATAAATATTTTCATGACAATTGTCTTAATGGGGTCTCCTCTATTGTACCTTAAATCTACGAATTTAAACGTACTTCTAGATTGGTAATTAGGTCTCATCGTTTTTCTTTTGAAATAAATATAACCGTAAATTTCTGTTTTTATTCTCGTATTTCTCGTCTTTGAAAATCTCTTGTGGTTTTAAAATTCCTGGTCGCCGAAAATCCTCAAAAAATTAAATGCAGCGTCAGTGGCTATTTTCTGCCTCCTGAAACCTGTTCGTTTATTGTACTTTCCCCTTGCTTATTTTTCTCATTCTCTTATACTCCAAGTAAAACTTTGCATCTTAGTGGCATTATTGCCTTGTTTGGGTTGAAACGATTAAAAAAATAAACAAAACAATAAAAATGTAAACGAGAAAATAGGACATAAGAAAGCAACACAATTTCCTTGTTGATTACATTCCATTTGTATTCATTTCCACACACACACATATATATATATATATATATATATATATATATATATATATATATATATATATATATATGATTATATAGGTTATGTATATGCTCAGGTTAGGCCAGAAGTCACGCACTTACGAAACGGCAAATGGAGGAAATTGGCGTGATATCTTCTTCCATAATTACATCAATAAAATTTCCAATTGACAAATTGTCAGACGGAAACATTATTTCATTTATTAAATAAATATGGTAGTTACTCAGTCTTTTCAACATGTATCCCTTTTTAGTGATATATATATATATATATATATATATATATATATATATATATATATATATATATATGTATGTATGTATGTATGGTTACATCAAGTAACAAGTAACCTCTACTGCACCTTTCCAGACTAACGTTTTCAGCTTGCATGAAATGGAAATAGTATATTAAATCAGTTACTAGGTCTGTAGTGAAGAAAGTTAGTTCACTCTGTCATGCTACAATTTATTTCTCGTCAGAATGTATCTTACATAGTTATAAGTCTACCATTCGCCCTTGCTTTTCATATTGCTGCCACATCTAGTTGTTGCTCCTGTTATATATATATATATATATATATATATATATATATATATATATATATATATATTTTCTCCGATTTAACCAGTAGAGAAGACAATATTTATGAATAAAAGTGACAATAGGAAAACTAGTAATTGCTGACACGTTTTGTCCAATGTGGACTTTTTCAAAGCAAAATAGATTTTTTCCAAATTTTTAAATTATTCCGCGTGTTTTTCCATCCGTTTTGTACATGTGTGCATCAATGAATTTAAGGCTCTTTTACACGCGCACCTTCATGACTTTTTTCATTTTTTATGTATTCGTTTTTGAGTTGTAGATTATTCTTTCAGTTGTAATTTATTTTTTGATTTTTTTTCGTTATGGTTTGTATTGAAGTTGTCATGGTATGTTATAATATTAATTAAATTGTATCATTTGTATTATTAATTAAAATATAATATCTTATTTTATTTACTATGCTATAATATTAAAGAAACAAAAATATTTGTTAATCTGTCGGAATTAAACCATTATCTCATACTTCTATTTAATAATTTAATATGAGTATTAAAACTTAATGTTGTTAATCTTTCTTCTAAACACAGTCTAAAGTTCCTATCGGTCATATTATATTGGGGCATTTTTTATAATTTCTCATTTAACTATAGTAGGTATATTATTTTGTTTTTGAACCCATATACAGGTGGGGATGTGGGATTCAAAAGTAGGTGGACTGTATGTGGAATAGGTTTATGTATCGGTTATATTATTACAACTGTGTATCTTGAAACATTTCCTGAGAAATGGATTGACCGAAGAGGTCCAATTGATTGGCCGAAGAGGTCCAATTGATTGGCCGAAAGGTCCAATTGATTGGCCAGCACGTTCACCAGACTTGACCCTAATGGATTTCTTCTTTTGGAGAGTACTCAAACACAAAGTTTATAGTCGAAAACCAAGAAGTGTCGGTGATTTGAAAAATTACATAAGCGATGCGCTTCAAGAAATTAATACCCCAAAAGACGTGTGCAAAATAGTTTGTCAAAGCGTTAGAGGTAGTCTTCAAAGCTGTGTGAATTGTGATGGAAAACAGTTTGATAAAATTTAAGGGATTTTGTATTATTGTTCACAATATAATTTAAGGGCTTTTGTATTATTGCTCACAATAAAATTTAAGGGCTTTTGTATTATTGCTCACAATAAAATTTAAGGGCTTTTGTATTATTGTTCATAATAAAATTCAATTGTCAATGTACTAATTGTGTCAGCAAATATAATTGCATGTACATGTAATCTCAAAATAAAAGTAATTATTTACTGTCCACCTACTTTTGGATCAACCTGTATATTTTGATAAAGTTGTGCTATTTGCTAATTTATCTACTAGATCCCCTCTGTCTCTTTTCAAATATTTTCATGGCCTTTGTTCTGAAAGGTTTTCCTCCTTTGTACCGCGGGAATTTAAGCGTGCTACTAGATTGGCAATTAGGTCCCACCTTTTTAGTGTTTAAATAGAAAGATGCAACCGTCTGTTCTATTCTTATAGTTTGTTTTCTTACATTTCTCTCCTTTGTGGGGACATTTCCGATTTTTCACTCTCCTGCCATCTACTGTCTTCAAAAAATTAAATACCACATCAATAGTCATTTTCCTTCTTCCAGAACCCGTTCTTTTATTGTCCTTTCTCCTCACTTCTCACTAAATTCACCCCCTTTCATTCCTGGTAAGCCGTTGCGTTATAGTGGTTTTAACGCCTTGATTTCTTAAAATTGTTTTACTTTCGTCAAGGAGCTAATGCCATTAAGACGCAGGAGGATACAGGGAGTGAGAAGTGAAAGAAGAACAATAAATGAATAGGGTTTAGCAAGACAGAAGAATGTCATTGCATTTAAATTCTTGAAAAAATCATAAGGGAGCACCACAGGTGATAAGTGCGAGAAAAGAGGTGGTTAGAATAGAACTGTCAGTTGCATCTCGCTAGTCCAACAAGAAAACCTAATTGCTAATAGCACGCTTTAATTCATATAGCTGAGTCACCCGGCAGAAAATTCATCAGAACAGTTGCTATGAAAATATCTATAGAAGAGACAGCGAAGAGTCACGTCGCCTCTGTGAGAAAGTGTCGGAAATGAAAGTGAAAGTGAAAGTGAAAGTAAAATGAAAGTATCTGAAAACGTGATTACTGGTCAGGGTGGATTACATTACAGACCATTCTGTGAAATTTGTCAAGAATCTCAAGATATACAGCAGGAGCACTAGACCTGTTTTGACAACGGTATTCGATGCTCGGAAGAATCACAAATTTATAAATGTGCAAGGATGGATTCTGACGAGTAGAAATTTTCTGACACGAGACAGTTTACAAAATTTTCTAGTAGTAGATGTACCAAATGATATGATATACTAGCTCAAATCAACATCATGTCAGTGGGGAATCGTGAGCCCAAGAAAGTTTAGAGTGCTTGGTGTGAAATGATTTAAAAATAATTTTTTTTTAATTTGTAGGTCTGATGAATTGGATCGTATTTACGATTCCAATGGAATAAATTATGACCATGGAATATTAGTGTTTAAGCCTTTATATATATATATATATATATATATATATATATATATATATATATATATATATATATATATATATATATATATATTAAGGGAAAATATATGACAAAGTTATTTTGTGGTGCATTTCCTCCTTAATTGACTTCATTGGACTAAATTTGTTATGCTGGTGTTAGTACATATTTACCAGAACGAGGGATGCCGGAAATTATTTAAAAAATCTACCCGATTTCATTTCGATCTTTTTTTTTTTTTTTGCTTACCATCAATTTTTTTATTAGATATCCCACACTTAGTCAATCTAAAACAATAAAGGCCCTAGTAAATACTAAACAAAACACTAAGCTAAAACTTGAAGGAGGAAATTACTGGATTGCCTGTAATAGGTGTCACAAAAAATACATCGGAGAAACAACAAGTAATCTAAATAAAAAATTATATAAAGACAAAAGAGACATTTTACAAAACAACGAATCAAATGTGTTTGTTGCCCACCGTCACGAGACTGGCCCTGATTATGTCATAAATAAATGCTGCTCTGATCAAAGGACACAACAATTCACTAAGACAAAAATGTCTAGAAAGTGACTTGATCGCAAATTCATCTACAGTAAAATTGCGCCCGGGGCTGGTACAACATTTCACCATTCCTGGCAGAAATTCTAGTATCGCAGGTTGGGACATCTACTAAAAAAAAAACAATAGTAAGAAAAAGAATTTAAATTAAATTGACTAAAGTAAAAAAATTAAAATCTAAAGTTCCCAGCATCCCTCGTTTGTGCGCATGTGTAGTAGCACCAACATTTAGCGCGATTAAACCCTAAAGGACGAAACGAGTCTCAAGAAACCTTTTTCTTCATATATAGATGCATATACATACATACATATATATATATATATATATATATATATATATATATATATATTCATCATATACCGACAAATTTGTAGGTCTGATGAATTGATCGTGATTACGATTCAATGTATTAAATTAATAACCATGGAATATTAGTGTTTGAGCCTTTTAAGTTATATTCTTACTCTGTCCTGAACATTAAGTTCTACCTGGATTCCATCCTCTTGGGAATTTACACACACACACACACACACACACACACACACACACACACACACACACATATATATATATATATATATATATATATATATATATATATACACATTTATATATGATATATATATTTATATTATATGTATATAAATAAAAAGAAAGAACAAAGATATATAAATCCGGTGTTCTTATAGATATTTTTGATTTTACAAAATAGTGCTCGATGTAAATTTACAGAGCATTAATATTATAATTAAAAAAAAAACATATTTTAAATCAATTAATTTATAATATATTTATATTATATTATATTATATTATATATATATATATATATATATATATATATATATATATATATATATATATATATATATATATATATATATATATATATGACCACTATATTGATATTATCATATATATATATATATATATATATATATATATATATATATATATATATATATATATATAATAGTTTTCATTGACTGTATGACTGGAAGAATACACTTTGCGACAGAAGTAAATGAGATGCCCCCTCGTCGACTGGCACATCAATAGCAAAAGTGTGACGCTTTTTTTTTCCTCAATGAGTCGAACCCTCAGGCTCCGCTACGATTCTCATCGTCTTGTAGTTTTGATGGATCAGCCTTTCAAATCTACGCTCGCTGTCTGGGGTCGAGCAGAACACTGTGAATTCGTATCGATTAATCGGGCAGGGTGGTCGTCATCAAAGGAAATTTTTGCTTGTATTTTTTTCTTTTAGCTGAATGATTTTGGTCTGGCAACAATGTTTCGATAATGTCTTGCCGCTGCCATCGGATATAAGGTAGCTTTGCATAATCTGCTTCGCAAGTGAACTGATAAGAACGTTTCGAAAGAAAACAAATGACAGAAGAATGGTTAGGAATAAGAAATGGAAGTGTGGGGAGAGTGTCTGATAGAAGAGACGTGAGGCGAATAGCTGAAACGTCGCGAAAGAAATGGTAAGCAATGAAAGAAGGTAAAAAAAATCGGAATAACGAAGAATTTCAAAGAACGACAAAATATGAAGATTTGACATAAAGGGACAATGTTCAATGCAGAAGGATTGGTTTGGTTTGGTCTGTTTTGTTTCTGGTAACATTTTTCCTTCAAAAATTTATTTCTGGATAATAATTTTCCATCGCTGGTAATATTTTTTTCAAAAGATGTATTGCTGGTAAAATTTCTTTTTTAAAAATGTATTTCTGGTAATAATATTTTAACAAAGTATTTCTGTTATTAAAACCTATTTTTACACTTTAATAGTATTTTGACCCCAGTTTGAGGTTTAACTATTTGCCCATAGCTGGGACCCTAACAGGTTCAACCACCCGGGTTATGGTGAATCTGGGAACACCAGCAATTAAGACGTTGTTCCACACTCCTCAACTCCTCCTGAGCAGAGGCCTTGCTGTTGGACGTAGTTTGTCGCCTTACCCAGGACGCGGATGCAGTTTATCGTCATACCCAGGATGCGGATGCAGTTTATCGTCTTACCCAGAACGCAGACGTAGTATATGGTCTTACCCAGGACGTCAATGCAGAAGAGAATAAATCAAAAAGTGATAATGAATGAAAAAAACAATCAAGAATATGATGGAAAATAAATAAAGAACGATAAAAGGCGGGAAGAGAAGAGGTAATTCCTTAAAGATAATTAAAAAAGAAACGAAAAGAAAGAAAAGAAAGAAAGAAAGAAATGAAAGAAAAAAGAAAGAAAGAAAGAAAGAAAAGAAAAGAAAAGAAAAAACAAAGAAATAAAGAAAGAAAGAAAAAAGAAAGAAAGAAAGAAAGAAAGAAAGAAAGAAAAATAAATTACCCTTGTAAAAGGGAATCGATCGTAGTCAGGATCATCGAGTCAATGCGAATGATCAGTTCTTTAGCTTGATGCTGTGTACTTCGGCAGGACCACATACTGTTTCGTATTTAGAGTTTTCTTTCTCTTCGACAGGTTGCCAATCAAAGTTATAGAATCCGGCCTGTTTTACTATTTACCCATAGCTGATGGTACTAGAGTTGGATTCATACCTTTCCCGAGGCTATTATTACATATTGAACTCGACTCGGATACGAACCCGTCTCTCGTGTTCTTCAATCCGTGCCGCAGCTCATCACTCTACCGTGCTTCCATTTGTAAAAAAGGAAAGGTTAAATGAAAGGAAATGAAAGCATATAAAGAAGAGAAAAATAATAAGAAAAAAAGAAAGAAAGATATACATTGTACAAAAGAGAGACAATCAGAAGGAAGAGAAGAAAGAAATGATGAAAGATATAAATGAAGAAAGAATGGAAATTAAATTAATTTGACCAAACCAGAGAACACCTACTAAGAAAGAAAGAAAGAAATAAAGAAAGAAAGAAAGAAATAAAGAAAGAAAGAAAGAAAATTAATTACATTTGTAAAAAAATTAAGAAAATTTTTTTTTAAAAATAAAAAAGACATTTCTATTAAATAAGCGAAAAAGAATAAGACAGAAAGAAAAAATATATAACAAAGAAATAAAGAAAAATTTATTGAGAAGGTAAAAAGAAAGAGGGAAAGGACGAAAAAAATAGAGGAAGAAAGAAAGAAAATACAAAGCAATTAATAAGAAAGAAAAAAATAAAGAAAGAAAGAAAATTAATTGTATTTTTAAAACCGAGACAAAACTTTAAAAAAAGGATATGAAAAGAGATTGCTGCAGTGTAACCCGGATATAAGAGAGTTGACGGGACCGGAGAAGAAGTCTCTTATATCCGGGTTTCTCTTATATCCGGGTGTGGGTTATATGTATACATTAACACAGGCTCTAATTTGGGACCAGATAAATTCGCTCTTATATCCGGGTTTCTCTTATATCCGGGTCTCTTATATCCGGGTTGCACTGTATAAACAAGAGAAAATAAGAAATAAAGAAAGGAAGAAAATAAGAAATAAAGAAAGGAAGAAAGAAAGAAAGAAAGAAAGAAAGAAAGAGATTTGTACAAACGAGAGAAAAATTATTGAGAAAGAAATAAGAAAGATAGAGAGACTGAAAAAAATAGAGGATGAAAGAAAGAAAATTAAGCCATTTGGAGAAACCAGAGGAAAAAATATGAAAGATAGAAATTTTATATGAAAATAATTCACTTAAATCTCATTGCAGAACTAACACAGCAGCAAAACGCAAGAAATGAAACAAATCCTCACGAACAGCACAATTATGCCATAAACTGTAAAAAAAAACAAAAAAAAAAAAACGACTACAAATATTGGAAGCATTTAGCGTAAAAAAATCAAAGAAACTTTCCTCAATGAAATTAGAACTGATTTAGGAACAAGAATACTAAATATGTTTCGATAAGAATGGTAATTAACCGAAAAAAAGAACTTGTCACGTGAACACGAAGAGGCGTACGATTATTTTCAATGTTTATGTATTTTCTCTTGTTCTTTGACATGGGTATTAAATGATGATTTGTCAACGATATTCTAACTTTTTTAAGATGCATCTGTATTCCTTTTACACTACTGTTGCTACTTTTAGAGAAATTATATAGACAATTACAAAAAGTGTAAGATTGTCTCTCCCAAAACACTTAATATTGAGAAAATAGATACAAGAATCTAGAATCAATATTGCAACAACTTTTTATTTTTTTTTATTTATTCTATGAACTCGAAGACAGATTCTTGGTGATTACAGATTCAGTTGCACCGATTCTGAAAATTATTGATAACAGAAAACCAAATTAGCGCCGTTCCAGTCGTTCTGTATAAAGTTCAACCAGTTTCTGAAAACGGTTACTTCAAGATGAGGTATATCGGTTTTGATTTCAAGGTATCCTCTCCAGGTAGCTACCACCTATATAGCATTTGGGTATCTCGGCGTGGTGTAATGGTTAGCAAGCTTGTCTTGCTAGATCAGTTACTACTGAAAAGTGAGTTCGATCCTCACTGGGTACCCCATACTTTCGGCCTTCTGAACATCTAAGCTACACTTGGAAGAGGGCACCTCGGCGTGGTGGAATTGTTATCAAGCTTGTCTTGCTAGATCAGTTAATACTGAAATGTTAGTTCGATCCTCACTGGGTACCCCATACTTTCGGCCTTGTGCCACATCTAAGCTACGCTTGGAAGAGAGCACCTCGGCGTGGTGTAATTGTTAGCAAGCTTGTCTTGCTAGATCAGTTACTACTGAAAAGTGAGTTCGATCCTCGCTGGATGCCCCATACTTTCGACATTTTGCCACATCGAAGCTCTGCTTAGAAAATCATACCTGTATAACATTCGACTGGCGAAAACACGACAATCTGATAGAAGCAGAATTAGAAATGAAGAGAAGAATAAGGCTTGTCTTCAATGTCACTGAAAATGATGCTTCGTGATAACGCCCCTGAGGCAAACAATTCGTAGTTTATCGCGCTTTACACACTGGGAAATATCTATGGATAAGTGAAAGAGAACGTGCAATGGAGGTGAGGTGGAGGGGTGCTAGAAGACAGGGCTTGGCTAAATCAACTCCGAACTTTTCGTAGGTGTTTGACCTCCGATCTTCTTCTATGTTCCCTATCTCTTCAATATATAGGCAATAATGGCACTCCACAACTTCCTACCTTGGGTGGCCTTTAGCAGTCTTTTGTCCCTTTGGTAAGGTTAACGCCTCGCCCTCTGTTCTGTCATTCATCCACACATTCTTCAGGGAGGTGACTCACTGATTTCCATTACCTATATTGGTCTTAATATGGTGATTATCTAAGCCTGGCCTAGATGCGGCACAAGGTGGAAAGTATAGGGCCCCCAGTCAGAATTGAACTCCCATCTGTAGAAAGTTCAACCAGTGTCTGAAAATAGTTGCTTTAATATAAGGTATTTCGGGTTTCATTTCAAGGTATCATCTCCAAATAGCTACGCCCTGTATAACATTCGACCGGCGAAAAAACGACAATCGGAAAAATCAAGAGAAGAGTAAGGCTTGTACTCAATGTCGCTGGTACGGATGCTACGTGACAACGCTCCTGTGGCAAACAATTCGTAGTTCATCGTGCTTTACACACTCTGGGAAATACTTAAGTGTCGAAGAAAGCAAACGTTCAATGGATAGTGATAACTAGAGTCGGTAGAAAACATGGGTTGGTGAAACATCAACTACGAACTTTCCGTGGGGGATTTGGCCGTCGATCTTCTTCTATGTGCCGTGTCACTTCAGTATATAGGCAGTCATAAAAAACTGCTGAAGGCTACAAGAGATAGGAAGTTGTGGAGACAACTTCCTATCTCTTGTAGTCTTCAGCAGTTTTTCTCCCTTTGCTAAGGTTAACGCCTCGCCTTCTTTTCTGTCATTCATTCACGCCTTCTTTATGGAGATGACTCGCTGCATTCCCTTACCTATATTGGTCTGAATATGCTGATTTTCTAAGCCTGGCGTAGATGTGGCACAAGACGTAAAGTGTCGGGCACCCAGAGAGAATCGAACTCACTATAGTCATAACTGTTCTAGTGAGATAAGCTTGGTAGCACTTACACCAGGTCGGGATGTATGGTGGTCTGAATACGTCATGTGAGGGTTAAATGTCGTCAGTATTTCTTCCTTTTATGTGCCCAAGGAATTTCAGCTGTCTTTTCCTGATTCTGAGTAAAAGTGTTGTTTCTCTTGCGACTTTCTTTAAGAAAGAAATTTCATGTGAAAATAATTCACTTAAATCTCATTGCAGAACTAACACAGCAGCAAAACGCAAGAAATGAAACAAATCCTCACGAACAGCACAATTATGCCATAAACTATAAAAAAAAAAAAAAAAAAAACGAATACAAATACAGGAAGCATTTAGCGTAAAATAAAATCAAAGAACTTTTCCTCAATGAAATTAGAACTGATTTAGGAACAAGAATACTGAATATGTTTCGATAAGAATGGTAATTAACCGAAAAAAAGAACTTGTCACGTGAACACGAAGAGGCGTACGATTATTTTCAATGTTTATGTATTTTCTCTTGTTCTTTGACATGGGTATTAAATGATGATTTGTCAACGATATTCTAACTTTTTTAAGATGCATCTGTATTCCTTTTACACTACTGTTGCTACTTTTAGAGAAATTATATAGACAATTACAAAAAGTGTAAGATTGTCTCTCCCAAAACACTTAATATTGAGAAAATAGATATAAGAATCTAGAATCAATATTGCAAAATCTTGCTTTTTTTTAATGTTTCTCACACTCTTTGATCATGGAATTATCACTATCCTTCTGTAGAACCAAAATGTTGCTGCCTCCAGTTTTCTCCTCATCAGTGGAGAGAATTCACTGCCATATAAGCAATCCAGTATTCTATTTTTGCTTCTTAACTTTTATCTACGTTTCTCAGCATATTTCATTACTTTTGGAATCCTTTTTTTTTCCCTATCTCAGTGTGTGTTCGTATATCGGTGTCATATTTTCCATCCTCTGTTAAAACACTTCTCGGATATTTATATTTCTGTACCTGCATTATTTTAACATCTTCAGTTTCTAACTCGCATCTTGTTTTTTTCTCTTACGTATGATCAGACTTTGTTTTCTTGCAGGTGATGCTGACTCCATTTTAACCGCTTCCATCTATTACCGTGTTCGGGAGGTGCTGTTGAATTCTGTTCGATTCCGCGATCAACAGTGTCATCTACGTATTTTATATTGTTAGGGTTATCCCTGCCGTTCATTAATCTAGGTACAGTTGATGTTTGTTGTTACTTGGGTGTTATGGAAAAAGTAAGAATTGTCCATTTCCTAATCTGTGACGTCATTTGTTTACATTTGGATACGCAGATATGAATGGACGTGAGAAAATCATGGAAAATTGTAGTTTAAAAAACCCTAAAATCGATCTTGTTGTTAATGCTGTTTATTATAAACAGAGCATTTACTTAAATATTTGTATCTATAAAAAGAATATATAAACATAAAAAAAATTCTTAAAATGATTGTCGAACTTTGTCCATTTCATAATGTGTGACATCATTTGTTTACATTTGGATACGCATCGAGCAGATATGGATGTACGTGAGAAAACCATAGACAGTTGTAGTTCAAAAACCCTAAAATCGACCTGACTAATCGAAACGCTCATCTATTGCGAAATCGGTAAAAGCACGTCTGGGTATATGACGGTTCCGTATAGGATACAGGTTCGACGCATATTTTCTATGACAATTTCTCGAACATTCAGGCCGGTAGATGCTGTTAATGCTGTCTATTATAAACAGAGTATTTACTTTAATATTTGTATATATAAAAAGAATGTATAAACATAAAAATGTCTGAAAATAATTGTCGGACTTTGTCCATTTCAATAATGTGAGACGTCATTTATTTACAATTGGATACGCATATATGAATGTACGTGAGAAAATCATGGAAAATTGTAGTTTAAAAACAGTAAAATCGACCTTGCTAACCGAAACGCGCCTCTGTGGCGAAATCGGTAAAAGCACGTCAGGCTATTTGACAGTTCCGTATAGGACACAGCTTCGATTGCTGTCGGAGGACGCATATTTTCTATGAAAATTTATCGGATATTCAGGCCGTTAAATGTTGTTAATACCGTTTATTATAAACAGAGCAATTACTTGAATATTTGTATCTATAAAAAGAATGTATAAGCTTAAAACTGTCTTAAAACTGCAATACATAATGGTAATATTGCCGCAATGGTATTTCTAATATTACCTACAATATTACCATTGCCATAATGTTAATATTAGCCGATTCCTCATATGGAAATCTTCGGTATTCCTTAACCAAACAGTTGTTGTTATTGCCAGTTCAAATTTATAAAATTATTCTATTAAAACATTATTTCAGGGAAATAGGTTTCTCAAGTCTATCGCAATATTTAATACTAGCAGCATGGCACGGCGTTGCCCGTGCTTGACAGCAATCCCTGTCACTTGACTTAAAATAGTTTTGCCCTTCCTTGCCTTTAAAGAAATGCACTTTTCCGTGCTGATGTTGCGACATGCCTTACTTCTTGCCTATCCCACACGGCGAATTTTTTTCTAAGCTCTATACTAAACATTAAATATGTTACAAAAAAAGAACTAAACATAATGAACACAAAACAATCAGCTTTAAAAAAGGACTCGTAACTGGAAAAACCGAATGAAAAAAGAATGTTAACAACAAATACATTTTAACATCCAACCCAGTTCTACGGACTCAGAATCAACGTTGAGTTTAAGCAAGTGAATGAGCCAATTGGAGTAAAGTGCCATACAGATTTAACTTTTTCCCACTTGTGACGGATGCAGCTATCGATTTTTTTTTGCATGCTAGTTAACATTCGTGTCAGTCAGCTGTTGGCTCTTAGGCTGGCCAATAGAATATTCCTGCCTATTCGTAGCAGCCAGCTATTGGCCCTCACTGTGGCCAGTATAAAATGACCGCAAACTACATGAAAAGTTCTGTAGAAGCATGAAAAAATTGATTATTTCCACTATCGATGAGTGTTGGGAAATGCAAACTCGGTATTGGCCTTCCCGCTAACTTGGAGCATGTGCATGTAAATTTTGGTGCAAATCCGTCGAAAATTGCGGCCGTGCATTCGTCATACACACACACACACACACATCCTACCTTTTATAGATAGAGGTGTGGAGTACTTGGCATACTCTGTGAATCTGACGCATTGTATTACTCGTTTCGCTTCATGCAACATTTTAGCAGTTCTAACAAATTTACGATATCAAACATTTATTTAAAGATTTCATTAGATTAAAGCCATGATCATTTTGTTATGACAACAGACCTAATTTAGATGAAAGGTTTCATAGCCAGAATAGATGAAGAAAATAGTTTGATAGTTGAATAACGCTGCTATGAACTTCTATCATTAAAACCTTTTGTTTTGTTGCTGGAAGGTTTCATCAACGTATTATGGCGAAAGTAGCAGAAAAATCGAAACATCATAGAAAATTAATTCAAATGGTAAGAAAACTAACAGAAGTCTTATATTATGATAATATTTTGATTATTGCTCAATTTATTCAGGTACCGTATTTTGCCGAGGTCACCGTACCCCTCCATCTCAAATTTGTGGTTGGAAGAATAATGAAATGGCTTTCCAGTTTTTTTGCACCAGGATTTTGATGTTACCCTGTCCTTCCTCTCAGAAGTGCATTTGTTCTTATATATATATATATATATATATATATATATATATATATATATATATATATATAAGCATTACGCCCTGATTAGGATGCAGGTGGTTGCAGAAGATTTGGAGCAAGAGCAGATAGGAGTGATAGAAGAAAGGATGAGGGGAAGGATAGTGGATAGATCAAGGTAACTGGAGATGTCGATTGACATTACATTTGAATATTTGGACATTATAGCTCCCAGGGAAACAGTAATTGGGAAGGGTGTTCCACAGGCGAGAGGTGCGAGGTATGAAGCTATTGGAGTAGAAGAGACGGCTACCTTTAAAAGTTTCTACAGTGAAAGGGTGGGAGTTGGATGCCAGCCTCGTAGGGCGCTTGAATTCATGGAGTCTGGGAACCAGTGAAAGTAGCTCATCGGAGCAATTACCATGAAAGTATTTGTAGAAAAGACAGAGAGAGGTGACGGCGCGTCTGTGAGAGAGTGACTGTAGACGAGATGCCAGATCAGGGCCAATTATATTACATATCCGTCTCTGGATCTTGTCAAGAACTCCGAGGTAAACAGAAGGTTCCCCAGACCATATATATATATATATATATATATATATATATATATATATATATATATATATATATATATATATAAAAACAAGAAAGCCATTTTAGGTGAAACACATCGCAAAATGATAAATCTATCTACGTATACACTTACAAAGGACGAAATCAACCCAGAAAAAATTCGGCCTTAAATTCGGCCTTAAATTTCGGCCCTGCTCCGAAAAGCAATAGAACAGAACTAAAAAAAGACATTAGAGAATTTGAACGCAAACTCAAAGTAGAAGAAACTTTTTATAATAAAGAAAAGATTACAGATGATTTTTAAGTAAAAACTAAATCCAATTTCTTCCCAAACAAAAATAATAATACTAATGATCTAAACATATATTTTGAAAAAATTGTGGAATCTCGACCTACAAGAAAAATCCAAACCATTCAATAACCTTACATACAATGATAAGCCTTAGAGAACATCCTTAAAGATACCAACAATTAAAATAAAGAAGATAAAGGCAGCTCTATAAGGATTATGGACAAAATATATATAAATATATATAAAACAAAAATTCTAGAAGCACTAGGGGATAGGAACACCTACAGATTAATCGACACCAACATAGACAAAAATATTAGCAGAAATATGAAGAATAAAATATAATATATATACTAAAACAAATTCAGTATCTGTCTATATTTCTGAGATGAGTTATTATGTACATTATTTACATAATTCGGACTATTGTCCTCATCTTTGTCGCCATATTTATTACAACGTTTCGCCCGTTGTACGCTCCAGCCTTCTTCATGCGGTTGGAATGTCGAACTGAACCCTTTATTTCGCTCACTGGGGTAGACTGTTCTAGTTCCCTGTGCCATGTTTAATGGATGTCAGTTATCAGTTATCACCTGTTAATTTCCCTCTGGAAGTTCTCCACTGCCTTAACCGAAAATTGAACTCACACTCTTTGGGCAACTGGATCTAATAAACGACTTTATCCACTGTGCCATGTGTCATATGTGTATGAATTTCTGGGTATTATAAACCTAATGTCTTCAGCAACCATTTTTACCAGTGTTCATATTGCAATTTTTTGCTGTTATCATTGCATGTTTTCTTTTTTACCAGGGAACAGTCTACCCCAGTGAGCTTAATAAAGGGTTAAGGGTTCGACATTCCAACCACCTGAAGAAGGCCGGAGCGTACAACGGCCGAAACGTTGTAATAAATATGGCGACAAAGATGAGGACAATAGTCCGAATAATGTAAATAATGTAAAACAAATTCACATTATAACCAATAACGTTAGCAGGTTTCTCTCTTTTTTTTGACCCAAATATTGTTAAGAGAGGGCAACATGTTGCTGGGATTTTTTCACGCTGAATCTGAAAATCAAGTCCCTTTTGCCCAATCATATCACGTTTTCTCAGTACAGATAATTTCTATTTTGCTTAGAATAGACCAAAATGCCTAATTCACAGGGATATGCCATGGCTTAAATATGCGAGTGACATAGCTGAAACATTGAGTTCCATGTTAAAATAATTTCTCATTCAAGAAAAATATTCAAATAACTTTCAAAATGAATTCTAAGCTATTTCACTTCAGATAAGCTGATATGCTTGATTTTATGAGAGATATCTCACTGGGAAATGTTCTTGTGCACTCAATATTCTAGAGCTTGTTAAAACTTTGTGATTTTTGTTTCTTCTCTACTTTTCCTAAAAGAAGATTTTTAGATGTCGTTCAAGAACATCGATTTTAGTTCTTATTTAGTAGTTTTCACTTTAGGCCTGAAACTGTCATAAGATTTTATCATATAACTTACGGAAGTCTGGTATTGGCGTGCATTCTCTGTATAGCATACATAGGAACATCGATAAATGAGGGTTGTTTGAGTGTTAGGCGAGTGTATGTGAGACTAGCAACATTAGAATCTTCTTTATCAGCGCTTAGAATAGCCGCCAAACACCAGATAGACACAGCCAACTAGACACTTTACAGATGGGATGTTAACATGATGACTGATTTCTGCTGGAGCATCAAAAGAAATCAACCTATTCAAAATCACTGTAGTGCTTCCCAAGAAGAGAAGGATATATACCTTTGGATGGACAAAAATTCACGTATTTTTTCCTTTGTATCTTTGTTTTGATTCAAAAACCGGTGACACATATTTACCATAATTTAATTTTTTTTCTCTAAATTTTTTCTGAACTGAAAATGCTGCAAATTCCTTCTGAGGTTATTGGGTTACTTTATCTTTTATGATAAGTTATTCCAGTCTGAAAACCCTTAAGGTAGGTTCTATTTTGCTATTTCACTATTAAATGGATATATTGGCCTGTTTAAAAAAATTATCTGTACTGAGAAAACGTGACGTTATGGGGCAAAATAGGCTTCAATCAGCGTAACAAAATAGCCCAGAAAAATGCGACCATTGTTCAAAAATAATTGGGTCGGAAAAAATGTCGTTTTCAATGCATAATGTTTTCAAATACAGCTAAATGATATTCATTCCTTTTATTCAGTTAGCGCATTTCGTTTGTACATCAAGTTTCATTGACATATTTTTGTAAAGTGGGTTTTTGCCGAGAGTGTTGTAGAGTAGTTTTCACAGTAGAGGCTTGTATTTCAATAAGTCGTCCTAAATTAGGTTCGACGTACAAAACGTTAGGAAACTTGAAATAAGTGTTAATGACGCAGCAATCTCGTTGTGATGGTTGATACTTCAATGTCCGACATCGACTGACTCACTCAACACCACTGCGCTCAACTAGCGACCGCTACTACTACTACTACCACTACTTATTATGTGTGGGAAGGTCTATTAATATTCGAATAGGTACGTTCAGGTATGACAGAGAGTCAAATGTATTGCCGGTAATGTTTTTTTTTTTTTTTTTCAAAAAATGTATTGCTGGTATTTAAAAGAAGTATGTATTCCTTATTAATATTTACTTTTTCAAAAATGTATTGCTGGTAATTTTTTTTTTAATCTATTACTGATAATAATTTAAAAAAAATATTTCTGGTAATATTATTTTAAAATGTACTGCTGATAATAAATTTAAAAAATGTATTGCTGGTAAGTTAAAAAAAAATTGGTAATAATTTTAAAAAACTTATTGCTTGTAACAGTTTTTTAAAAATCTATTGCTGGTAATATTTTTAAAATGTATTGTTGGTAATAATGTTTTTTTGTTTTTTTTTTAAATAAAGTATATAATAATCTTTTTTTAGAAATGTATTGCTGATAATTTTTTGAAAAATGTATTTTTAGTATTTTAACAACAAAAACGTATTTTTACTCTTTCATAGTGTTGTGATCCCAGTTTGGGGTTTAACTATTTGTCCATAGCTGGAACCTTAGCAGCTGCTACCAGCCAGGGTGGACCTGGGAACAAGGAAATTAAGAGGTGGTTCCATGCTCCTCAAGATCTCCCGATCCGTGGCCTTTTTGCCGGATATAGTTTATCGTCATACTCAGGTCGCTCTACCAGTATTGAACTTCTGTAAACAGTAATAGCGGGAGACCGAAATAAACTGGACTAGGATTAGCAAAAGAGTCACGATTCATTCATAAAACACCTTCAGGAAGTTGGAGAAATGCCTAAATATGGCCACTGTGCTCATCATCACCTTAAAGCGTCTTAGCTTAATCAAAGAAATGGCCTATGCTTGTCGTGAAAGAGTTGTCTCGCAAAAAAAAAAAAAAAATTTTACCGGTTCGGATCATCACCATTGATAAAAAGTGGATTCTCTATAATCATATCGAACGTAAACAACAATGTTCAATACACATTGAAAAATAATATGAATTCATTCCCAATCCAGGACTACAACAGAAACAATTAGTTATCCTCTGGGCTTTGTGGGATATGTGTGTCATTTATCAGGAAATGCTGAACCGAACGGAACACATCCGGTAGCAAGGCCTCTGATCCGGAGATTAGAAGTTTTGTGGAGCACGGAACCACCTTATAATAGCTGTTTGTTTCCAGGTTCACTCTGACTGAAAGTGGTAGCACCTGTTAGGGTCTCAGCTATCGGCAAATAGTGAACCGCCAAAAAACAAAAAAAGCACTATGTAGTATAAAAATAAATTTTTATCGAAAAAAAAATTCTCCAATGTCTTTTTATATAAAAGATACCAGCAATGCATCTTCATATAAAAGATACCAGCAATGTAGTTTTATATAAAACATACCAGCAATGCATTTTTATATAAAACATACCAGAAATGCATTTTTATTCCATCTACCATGTATTCGATAGTGAAAGCAGAATAACATATATCTTATTTTTATTAGTTCAAACCTTCCAAGAAAATTAAATTTTGGCATTAAATGATCCATAAGATGTTGATATGCCGTTAAACAGGGTCATTCAGTCAACTTATGAAACAAGATATTTTCTAGAAACAAGAAAATGAATAATTCAGACGAAGAGTGAGACATAGTTACGAAATGAATCTAATTAAAATAAATAATTTGCATCAAACTTGCAACGAACAAGAGTATAATGTATATTGCAAAAGATATAGGGAAAACACGGTTGCGCGAAGGTTACTAGAAAAGTGAAATGGTATGTTTCGTAATAGCAGCTCAAAACGGATTTATGAAAATGATCCCCCATCATAGCTACATCTTACAAGTCGTCAAATGTTCTGCTGGTTAATTGCTGCGAATCTACTTACACACGAAATCGATTGAAAGACAAGTAAAGGTTTTGCCGCTTGGCATTTGCATAAAAACCATGACATTCTCTGACTTTAGACTCTACGAAAGTCCCTGCAGGTGTTCATATTTTGATTGTCACTTGACAAAGGAATCTCTACGATAGCGAGTGGCAAATAGACAATAAGTATCAAATATTAAAATATCTTGCTTGTGTCAAAAATTGAAATAACCAGAAAAAAAATGAAAGAAAATAAAGAAAACGTAAAAAAGACAAGCAAAAAAAAAAAAGAATGAAGAAATCTATATATAAAATTATGTGACTTCCTTTAGTCCGTCCTTCCCACACCCTCTAAAATAACTATACATTGACTGATCGAAACCAAATATTGGGAAGAATTGAAAACACGTAAGTGACTACAAAGTACTTTTGATTTTGCTAGGTTGCGTAGTTTAGTACAATAAATTTTCATTAAGTTTGTAGGATTTTCATTAAGTTTGTAAGATTTTATTATTTAACACACAAAATACTCTCATTTTAATAATCAAAATGACAAATACTTATTTAATAAAACGCAATAATGTTTTTGCATATCTTTTCTTGGGGTTTTTATATATACAAAAATCCAGTTTCCAGTTCGCCCTTCGTTTGCGAGAACTTATAAACAAATCACAAGGCCACACGATTAAAAAAGTTGCAATTTGATTCCAGAAAAAAATGTTTACTCACGGTCAGTTGTGTGTTGCATGCTCAAGAGTAAGAAATCCTACGAATTTATTCTTCGCTGTTAAAAAGAACAAAAGGGATTTTCTATGTCCTCTACCCGTCAGCATATAGCTTCATACAAGCTGTAGCATCGTTGCGTCATTGGCGACTAAATCGGCTTGCAAACTGGGCATTTCCGATGATGGCTAGACAACCTTGCAGGATTAACAACAAAATATCTCACTGTGCATGTGAATCTTCCTGTAGGGTCAACAATCATCAAGCGCCATAGTTTTGCGCTCAGCCGGTGAGTTGATGACACGGCATCGCTGGGCGGAGAACTTGCCAGACTGAAATCAACGGTCAGGCCGGAGGGTTTTCTCGATGTTATCAAAGGCCAGCTCTCCGTTTACGAATGCAGACATCGGAGAGGGAAAGGTTCTGCTGAAGAACCGCTACACATGAACGAATACCTTCTCACGTGATGAGGGAACTGGTCAGGCACTTAGTTGCAGTCTGACCAATGATCCTCTCCGATCATGGGAATATTTTCAGAATAAACTCAAATTTATATGCTAAATATTCCATGTGAAATTCAGTTTGGTATCAGCCCGAACGTAGTATGGAACAAGGCCAAGTTTAAAATGGGAGTGCCACGTAGATATGGCACCAGAATTTAAAACTAGTCCAGTTCCATCATGATTTTGGAAACACCAGCGTCTAAGTTAAAATATTTTGATAAATTTTATTATACATTAATATAGCTGGCAACTCTAGTGGCTAGCCAATCTCTATTGTGCATTTGTGTTTATTCAACACCCACAGAGCCCACCTGTGGTTTATACTGCAACTATGCTGAGCAGATCCTAGTTACAGTTTCTGGGGGAGAGAGCGTGTTATCTAGTGTGATGAACAGTTTGAACAAGGCCAGTACGCTCAAGTCCTCGGTCACGATGACTTTGTACTAGCCCAGCTATCAACGGCCCTCAAAGGGTTCCGTCTACCCAATTTCACTCACAAGGCTTGGGTCAACTCGGGATATGGTTTTCAGGAACTTTCCAAAGGTGCCGCTCGCTGGGATCGATAACATCAAAGTTTCCTTCCTGAGAAACCGAACATGGTGAGATTCGAAACCGGGACTCATGGTCGGAATACGAACGTTCTAACCACTCGGCCAAGTGCCCATAATCGTATATATTAATTGACTGTTATTTTACGGGTTATTTTATGCCAGAATATATTTTGAGAATTTTAGAAACTTTTGGAGATAATAATGATTTACTGATACAAATTCTACGAATTAATCCATAGCTGGGGAGAGAATCGGTGGATTAATACCTTTCACAATGATATTTGCGCGTATGTGAATATAAAGGACCCTATCCAGAATTGGAACCCGGCTCTCCGATTTCTAATTCCGAGCTGTTATCCATTACATCCCCGTAAACCCTCAAGCTTAGAGCACTTGGTATCCTTAAGCGATCACCAATCTCAGGTACTGAGCAGGCTAGATGTTGATTAATTTTGCTGATCGTTCGTGAACCGGTGTTCCAACGTGATATGGTAGTAAACATTTATTATGCTGATTAGAAGTTATTTATCACATTGCAAATAAATATCGGACAGATAAATAGCAGACCAAATGATTAATTCATCCAAAAATGCATACCTTGTTATTTTTTTGCCTTTTGTCTCCAAAGTAACTTTCACATATAAGAGTCTATCATACTGCGATGAGTCCCGAACATGGATTTTGTTGAAACTTGACTAATGCATGGAATAATAATGAAACACAAAATGTACTTAGAACAAAATGTATTGAAACAAGAAAGTGTACACAATATTTACATATAGTCTTTTGTATATTCCTGGTAAGACCGTTCCTGGAGAATGTGTTGACTGAGTCGCAGTCGGGCAGAGTCTCTAGTTGAATCACTTGATTCCAGTATTTATCTATCCACCCAAAAATATGGCCTTTCTGAACCCGCCTAGACGGGTTCAAGGCCTGTCTACCACCCCGGACGAAACCCTGCCTCTCGGCAAAGCCTCGTCCGGGTCCCTCACTGCAAAATGCAGAGAGTTCGACTGAAAGTGAATCTCTTGATTTCTCCCTCTCTTCCCGGTAGCGACCATATTTATATGGTCGGTACTCCATAATGCAAATTAGGTGGATCCTACCACAACAGATTTATTCTTCATTTTGGTGTTCCGTCAGTTATTTTCGGTTGTTTGAGTGTGTGCTGATGTCTCTGGGTCAAGGAAATCCATACTGTATGATTTACATTCATAAGGATATAACTGGGATCATCCTTTAAAGACGTCTATCCTTTTCACCAATCCGACATAATCTTAGTCCCAGGAGAAATACAGCTTCGGATTGTGTCTAATAATTTGGAGGTTGTTCTATCTGGCAACTTCATGGCAAGTTAAACAAATTTTGATTTAAAATTTATTATTTCAGAAGAGCGCCAAAAATTTAATAAAAAAAATAAATAAAATTCGATCAAAAGTTTAAATTGCGGTGAATTAATATTTGCGATAAGTAATTTTACATTATTTGGGGGGAATTATCATAAAAGATGCTAAATATACACTACAGTTCAAAAGGAAAACCACTGATAATTTTCTGTAGCTGTTTTGTACTTTAAATAAGAGAAAAAATTATAAAAAATGGTTAAAAAAGTAAGACATTATTTTTTTATTAGAAATTTTATTACGACAAAGAAAAAAAAATCATCATTAAATTTTACTCTTGTCAAAATATCCTCCTTCAGCCTTGATTTCTATAGCCAATTTTTTGGCAATCATTGCAAAAGTTTCTCTAAGTATAAGTTTGATAATTGATTCCATTCTTTTTTTCAATGAATCTAAGAGCTTTTTTTTCATTATTTATTTATTTTTTCACACTTCTGTCAAGTTCATCACATGCTAATTCTGGAGGTTGTGTCCAACTGTTGAACTGTAGTGATTTTCCAAGCGTAGCTCAGATGTGGAACAAGGCCGAAAGTACGGAGCACCTAGTGAGGATCGAACTCACTAATCAGTCGTAATTGTTCTAGCGAAACAAGCTTGCTAACCATTACACCGCCTCGAGGTGCCTAACTGTTGCACTGTAGTGTATATATAATAGTATGGAGAGTGCTATGTAATATTTAATTTAAGATATACAGAGATAGCCACGAATTGTGAGAATGATATAATCTAAAAGTTGAAAAAAGTATTATAATGAGTAGAATAGAACTCTGTAAAATAGAGAAATAGTTCAAAACATTTATCAGAAGGATACAAAAATAAACCGAAAACATTAGGAAGATAAAAGCTACAGATATGTCGCTTTAAAAATGTCTGAATATGAGATCTAGAAAAATGGTAGGGGTAATAAGCCGGAAAACTGTGAAAATATTTGGAGAGGCTTGTTTGGCGATTACAAAAATGGAAACAGAAACAAGAATATTATAAAGTCTGGATACGTAGCGTAAAGAAACAAAACAACGAAGTTTATGTAAACATCAAAAAGATAAACGTATGTCTGGAGCGAATATGTTTTTTGTTTTTTGTTTTTTGTTTTCAATAATTTCGCCCCGGGCAAAAAGATATAGACACTAACATGCAAGGGATTAGTGAGAATAAAACAAACGGAAGCAGATTATTGAGAAATTACAATAAAGGAGAATGAAAATGTCAACGAACATTGGATTTAATTTTTTCAAGATAGTTAACAAGAAAGCAAGAAGTCGGAAGATATTTCAACACTTGTAATGTACGAAAGAAAAAGTTATAAGAATAGAATTTGTGTAGCTAGCTATTTTAGAGTTAGCGTCTAGAACTAGTACGGCACTTAAATTCGGGAAGTCTAGGTACCAAACCTCATCAGTACAATTGCTATGATATATATATATATATATATATATATATATATATATATATATATATATATATATATATATATATATATATATATATATATATATATAGAGAGAGAGAGAGAAAAAAAAAGACCAGTTAAGCTAGCTTAAAGCAGTGAAAAAGCAACTGAAACCTAGATGAGAATTCAGACTCGAGGATATTGCAGATTCTTCTTTGAATTGTGTCAAAAATACCTCGAGATACATAGCAGAAGCACTAGATCAGATATGCCATAAATATTCAGTGAATGGAAGAATGGTAGATATATAAACGTGCAATATAGATTATGGTGGGAAAAACAGTCTCGCATGACACCGTGAACCAACATTCCTAGCAGTTGAACTAGCAAATGATTCAATAGAGTCGTTCCATATCATAGCAGTGGAAATGTGCAATAGGATTACTCTTCTGGAGGTTAGCATCAGTCATGTTGCCCCGGTTAACAACAGATGGATGGCTATCTTTTTTGTGACAAAGTAAATGGATAGGTAATAACAAAAACCAGGTTTGCAGCTATATCGTATATTAAACAGTAAGTACACCAGAAGAGTATTACACCACTAATGAGAACGTATCTAATGAACTATCGCTCAATCTATTCACTGTTCACTGTTCTCTGTACCTTCTCTCCTATTAAACTTATAGTAGGCGGAAGAGTCTAATATAGACTCTTTAAAGGGAGACATCACAGTAATCTTCGAGATCTTCTACTAATTTGGCCATATCGAATCTATCAGACTTAGTATTGCTACCTGAATAAATAGTTGTGTAATCAAAATAAATACCGCGTCAAGAATTATTGACATCGAGAAGGTATTGATAAAAGTTAAGAACAAATTAGGTTCGAGAATACGAGGACGTCAGCTACATAAGAGGTCTCATGTTTCAAAACAAGAGCCGAAAACTTCAATATAATTATTTATTTGGCTCTTGTTTTTTGAAACATGAGAACTCTTATGTAGCGTGTTGGAATCATATTTTTAAATAAATAATATATATATATATATATATATATATATATATATATATATATATATATATATATATTATTTATTTAACGATCCGCTTAGGTGAGACCTGGTTATGTTTGTCTGGCTCACTAGGTTTATATATATATATATATATATATATATATATATATATATATATATATATATATATATTTAACGATCCGCTTAGGTGATACCTGGTTATGTTTGTCTGGCTCACTAGGTTTATATATATATATATATATATATATATATATATATATATATATATATATATATATTGGCAGTCTTCTACACCAGACACAAAAGTCCTTCAGCGCACAAACATAGCCAACATACAGAAACTACTTCTCCGTAATCAAATGGGCGGGACAGGTCATCTGACAAGTAATGAGGATGGCAGCTTGCCCAAAAGGCTTCTTATCCTGTGCTGGTACAAGGTAATCGACCCGCTCGTAAGCACTGAAAACGTTTCAATGATGTAGTTAAATGTAACCTAAATACTCTTGGTGTTAATTTTGAAGACTGGGAAACTGTTGGTGGAAATATATCTGGCCGGAAAAAGATGATTTTTGGGAACGCTGTAACAATTTTCATTAGAAGAGAATTGAGCATTCTAACAAAAATTGAAAGTGAAAGGAGAAATAGAATCCCTCCCAGAACTATCACAACACCAACACAATTGCATTATTCGGAGAAAAGTCACCCTCTCGGCGGCTGGTTTAGCCAGTCACGCGAGATTACAACAGATACGTCACTGTGAATATAACGATACCAGAAAAATCTGCAGGTCACTTGTGCGAGATTTGTGTTAAGATTTATAAGTCTGTTGCGGGAATCAAACACCATATGAATGTACACAGGGACGGACAACTTTCTAATATAGATAATATACACAGATTTTATGTTTGCTTTGTGTGTAAGAGAGGCTGTAAAATTGAAGCTGACTTTAAGAATCACCTACGCACCCATAGCAGAGCATTATCTCAGGTAAAAATGCGGTAATTTTAAATGAAAAACACAAAAAAAGACCAAGTGAAGAAATGGTCATCTTCTGTGAAGAAGTGACAATCATATATATATATATATATATATATATATATATATATATATATATATATATATATATATATATATAAATGATAAATTGAAAGAGGAAAAGCTTTAATGCTATACTTTAAGGATCTGTATAAAGGTAAGTGCATAAAGTTTATTTAGTAAACTGTATTTATATACAGAATCACGTCGACAAAATTAAAGTTAAGTTATAATTTTTCTTATATAAAAAGAACACTAATTATTTTAATCTTTTTCATCTCTACACACACATGCATATATATATATATATATATATATATATATATATATATATATATATATAAAAGTCTTTAAATGTAAAATCATGTATGTATGTATATATATAGAGAGAGAGATAGAGAGAGAGAGGGAAAGAGAGAGAACGAGAGATAATTAGATTAATAGATACATTGATACGAAAAGACAGATAGATAGATAGATAGATAGATAGATAGATAGATAGATAGATAGATAGATAGATTATAAATAAGACTGGGATAGATAGATGGATAGATTATGACTAAGACAGACAGACAGATAGATAGATAGATAGATAGATAGATAGATAGATAGATAGATATGAACAGACAAAGATAGATAGATTATGAATAAGAACTGGGATAGTTAGATCTTTAAAATTACCTATGTTTATGGAACAAGATTGCTGAACATCTGAGCGTTTAGAGATATTGACAGCATAAATATTGAAATCAAAATCTACAAGCCACTTGAGACGTGAAACTGACAATCACCATGTATTAAGTTTTATTTCCTCTCTCTTTCTCTTTGCACACAAATACACATGCGTATATATATATATATATATATATATATATATATATATATATATATATGTGTGTATGTATGCATGTATGCACGTATGTGTGTGTCTGTGTGACCGTGTGTATATGTCTGCGTGTGCGTGTATGCATATATATATATATGAATATATATGTGTGTGAGTGTGTGCATGTATATATGCATATATATATGTGTGTGTTTATGTGTGCATATATATATATATATATATATATATATATATATATATATATATATATATATATATATATTTATATATATATGTGTGTGTGTAAAGGTAGGAAAAGACATATAATACAAGTCAAACTAATTCGCTGACAGAAAATAAATGTAAAATCATTTTTTTTTATTTTCGACATTAATGTCAGGAGTTCATTCGTTCTATTACCGAAACGATGTTTGTTTTATTTTTGACATTTTCTTCATTGGACGACAATTTTTATAATTTTTATTTATATTTTTTTTTTGTTTTCATAATCTTTTGCCATCTTTCAGTCGACTTCATAATCCCATCTTCCGGGATTTTTTTTTTTTTATCTTTCCGAGGAATGGCCTGTAACACTTGCTGCCTACTATCTTCCATAGACTTAGATTTTTTCATTAAACACTTATGTAAAAAAAAAAACGACCTCGGCTCTCTGATTAATAATTCTGAACCATTTCTAAGATACGTCCTGTTGCACTGTCAACCAGGTGCCATAAATCGAACGCCTACTTACTCCAGACCTCAAGTGAAACTTATACATATGATACATTACTAAAGATATTAGGAAAATGGTTGTCTCCTTCTATCGATTAAACCAAACATGTGGTATTATTGCCATGTCTGGGCTGGGGCTGTCAAAACATCACTTTTCAAATTTGATATACTTAACAAAGCGTTTACGCATTTTTTATTTTTAATTTTCCACTCTTCGATCTCTTTTTCCACAGACGAAATTGTTGCAAGCCTATCGCTACCCTGTCATTATTTCTATAGAATTCTTTCAGATGAGACGCGACTCTTTAGTTTCATCAGTTCCGACATTTGCAGTTAATACTAGTCACTGTCGAATCACCAACAGTTCTACAGTATTCCATTTATTAGTAGGAAGCTTCTATCAGACAGCTCTTTCCTGAGAACTGCTACTATATGGACCTTGCTCCCGCCTGGATGTTTACCTGAACAATCTTAACCTTTTCAAGTCAGGAGTCAGTTGCTCTCTATCCTCCTTATCCTCCTAATCTTCACTGCCGTCTCCCTCGACTTACTTTATCTTACATTCAGTGACCATCTAACATAAGCGTTGGATTTGGTGAACATTGGTATTAAAGAAAAACAAATAGCCTTGCCTCAATTATAAAATCTTATATATTACTGTTTCTTTACACAAATTTGTGTCAATTGTCTTCTGTGGCCGCTTTCCGTTGATCTAATTGAGAACAGTACTTTTTCGAGTCAATCTTCCCGTTCACTAGAAGATCTCTTATTATCGAAAGCATTTCCAATTTCACAGTATCACATTATTGGATGAAGACCGACTAGTTTTACGCTTCATAGTTCTATTCTGCTTGACCCCAAATCCCTTGAGTGTTACGTTATGCTTTTTATCCCGTTAAACTTATGTAGAATCTATACACCAAAGAAGGATTGGTTCGTATATTCCGGGGACGTTGATTGTCTCCCGTGTTATATAACTTCAATTATTCTAAAAAAAAAAAAAAACTTCCTTGATTGGTCATCCGGCTGTGAAATATTATAAATCTTTACAGAGCATATTTCACACCTTTCTTGAATCCCTATCACTTTCTCGTATAATGCAAAACATCGGTTTGATATAAATCACATTTTTGCCTTACTTCAATTTTTAAAAATATTCCAAAAGTATATCTTATTTTTCTATGTCTATGTAAATTAATATATATATATATATATATATATATATATATATATATATATATATATATATATATATATGTATGTACTAATCAAAATATATACACATAAAACAAATCTGATAGAGATATGGGCCGGATTATGAACCAGACTCTGAAACTGAAACTATTTAAGTCGAAAATATTTCAACCGCCCCGACATGAGGCCTTTGTAACTTTTAAATAGTAAAGTAAAAAGAAATACGTAGCAGATGATGTGTGATACAAATAAATGGATATGTTGCTTTTATATTTGGGTCTTATTGCACGTAAAGTATTCTTATAAAAACTTGATGCACCTGTCCTGGGTAACACGATAGACTATATCTTGCAGCGAGGCCTCTAATCTGGAGATTAGAGGTTTAGAAGGGGGGGAACCTTTTAATTGTTATTCTTCCTAGGCCCAACTTCGTCCGGAGTGGCAACATCTGTTAGGGTCCTAGCTTTAAGCAAATCGTGATCTCCAAATAAAAATCAGCAGTATATTTATAGCAAAATTAACAGCCATAGGTTTTTGTAGTAAAATGGCCAACACTTCATATTTATAGCAAAATGACAATCAATATGTTGTAGTGGAAGCAAAGAGTCTGTCGAGATTGTTCTTGCAACAATTTACGTGGATAATAGGGACAGGGGGGAAATAGGCGGGAGGTAAAAAAAAGTATCACTGCCTCAGAAAACACGGCAATTTGAGGAACACAATACCCACAAGACCGACTTCACAAGACTCCGTGTCTAGCCAACTGCTGTTTTCCACTAGCTTTTGTTGCCGTGAGGCATCTTACAAAACCCGGATCTTGCATATCTCACTGTCGGACATATCTCCTCTAATTGGTGAAATCAGAGAATAACGAAAGTCACTGATATGGAGGGGCTTTCCGTCCACAGAATCAACCTTTTTGAGCCGAACATCGTATCTTTAAACATAATGTGCAGGTGCAGCCAGTGGTGAGGGGTCATCGTTGGGGGCTATATTGTACGAATAGGCGGTATCTTCAGCACTACACTTCATCTTGGTCGCAATCCTCTTGATACTTTCTGTAACACCGCTCCGTTATTCTATTTCCTCTTGAATATTCGCGCATCCGAATCGCAAATGCACGTCCTATCCATGGGCAAAGGACCGGAACTCCATCCTCGAGAGCTCGGTATCATTGTCTGTGAATATCTACCTTGGTGGTCCCCTCTCACTGAACACAGACACCAGCTGACGTATTATACTCAATAAGTCTTGACGGTGTAAAAGCCGCCACACAGAAAAACATAACGAGATACAATCGATTAGTATCATGTAATGGCTGCCGGGGGTAGTGAGTGATATCCATGCCGAGTCGGTGCCAAATACTGTTTACTCCCAAACTTCCCTTTTTCCAATGAACTGGCACAGGATCTATTGTTGTGCACTCCCCACAGGTCCCAATGGCCGATTTTACCATGGCGTTTGACATGGAAGGACAAACTCTCCTCCCAAAATATGTGATACGCCATACTACTGGATGCCCACTGCATTGATGTATTTCCATTATCTAACTCGGACTCGTGGTGTCGAGAGAAGCAGCACACACCTGCTGCACAGGTTCTACCCTCTTTTGGGCCATATCGATCAAATTTTGAGGTATACGGTTCATCCTGTCTGCCAAGTTCTGGTTTGACGCAACCAGCATCACGTCGACAGATTTATTATTAGACCAGTTCCTTCATTGTGGCCAACCTTCTTCGCATCAACATCTCGCTCGCTGCTTTTGTACGTACTCTCGCTTTTCCTGTGAGGGTCTCAGACAAGGAATATTTTTATGTTACTCTCTTGCCTGCCACTGAAGGGCCAAATTGAGGCCTTTCATTGGAGCATCTTGTTCAGCTAAGTTGATATATTGGGCGTTGATTGTCGAGCGGAGCGAAACCAGCATGAATCTTCCAATTTTGCTCCATCTATTTTCCAACACTACTCCTGTCGGTATAAGAGCTTGCATCGACCCTTATGTTGATTTCAGATCTGTTTGAAAACCAATGCCGTCAACTTGCTCATTCCATCCCTTGACTGTCGCTTGATGAACCCGGTCGCCACACGCAGCCATCTACACACGGGGAGATCTAACAGCTTGCAGCATAGTGAAAAAAACATTCCGCCGTGCCATAGGGACATTTGGGATCGCGCTTCCCCGCAGTGTGTTACTCTTCCAGTCCGAGCATGCGACCCCCATCCTTCAAACGTTCTGGGTCTCTGCTCATCACCCCATACTGGCCCATTTTTGTCCTAACATGTTCTGCAGACATAATGCTCCCATTGACATACACATCGTTTATGTACGCCGACGACGCTCTCCCAACTGACTCTTGCTGTGGCCGCACAGTGTTTAATAACATCTAGTGGTGCCACGTTGAGGTTGAACCTCCACTGCGTTAGGCAAAACCGCTTCCCCTTGATCATTACATTCTGATATGACCACAGTGACACATGTACTTGAAGATACGCTTTTCGCAAGTCAAGTATGGCCACATTTGCCACTTGTTGGCGCCACTCACGCAGTTTGGACGAAACAAATATCCGCATTTGCAGTGAAGGCATCAGCGTATTCGTTGAGCTCGCGGTACTCCATCACAGGGTGCACCTTTCATTTGTTGTGCTGCACGATGACCATTAATGGCACTAAGTGTTTGGATAGCTCCTGTTTCTTTTCGGAGCATTGTATTAGTGATGTGGGCCCAAAGTTGGGACCACGGAAGGAAAACACGGAACACGGATTAGAGGTCAGAAAGATATATTAAACAAAAAGGTTACAACGATAGTGTCAGTGTAAGCTGAGCTTACTATGTGCTAGCGTCCAATATTGGTAGTCGTACGCGGCTGATACTACGGTATTAGAATATACTCTCTCCTCCTCTTCTTCTTCTCTCTGTAGAGTGTTATGTCGCATACTTTATATAGTCCTGGAAGAGTCCATGTTGTAGGTATGTTACGGTCATACAACACCCCGCTTCCAAGAGTTTTCTTTTTTTTTTCTTTTTTTTTTTTTTTTGAAAAGGAGAGAGAAAAACATAAAACTGTTAATACTTTTTTTTCTTGGGATTTACGTCGAGCGGTTGAGTAAATTTCCTTTTCCTTCCTGAGCGTCGCACTTCAGGAGAGACTTGGGGCGTGTCGAGATCTTTTAGAGTATTATATCGCATACTTTACATAGTCCTGGAAGAGTCCATGTTGTAGGTATGTTACGGTCTCACAACAATTAGCCAACTACTGGTGATCTATATCTCGAGTTCTTGATCATAGGCATCCCTAACGTTCTTTAAAATGGGGTACTCCGACAACCTATTGCGTAACTGAGCCGACACCACACCTACTGTCAACTTTCATTTTGCAGTGCAGACCTTTTGCTGGTGGCAGAATTCCACGGAAAAGCCAGGATAGTCAATAAGGATCACTGCACATGTTGATGTTGCTTTGCTGCAGAATCGTATGGCTTCCCAGTCTGTGTGATATGGGTACCACCTAAGGCAATTATCGCATCTATTCCAGTATCAAAGCCTGAGGTTTGTCACGTACCACAAGAACTTCAACCTTGGTTGTCTTGTCACTCTCTATGCCGATATTAACGGTCCCAACGCCACAGCCTGCCTGCATTCTGCCATCGATAGTCTTCACATCTACATGCTTTCCGCTCCACAACCGGCATCTCTCAGAAATAACGATCAACCGAGAGCAGTGAGAGTCAATAAGAGCTGAACACCATTTCCTCGTCGACCGATACATTCACTACAGGTAGGACCGCATTTATATATCTGGGTGGGGTGGGGAATGAGACCGGCGCTGTTCATCTCACCAGTTTCCCCGGATATTTCCGTGATATATGGCTCACTTTGTCACCGCATTGTCTCCTCGCCGGCTGCCACTTCGCCTAGCACGTCGATTCAAGCAATATCTGGAAAAGTGATTGGCATCACCACATCTGTGGGAGACGATATCATTTGTTGTGCTATTGACCGATTGAGAACATAATATAGCATTTTTATCGCTTCTTCCAATGTTTCAGGTCTTTCATCGACCAACCTTTTCTTTCAGATGATTATGGTGCCTTTATATGTTCAAATCTTTTCCTTTTTACCATGTAAATCAAATTCTCGATTCTTGCTGCTATTGTGCCGTCTTCCAACGTTTTTTTGCCTAAAGAATATGCTCTAAAGAACACATTATCGGCGACCTTGAAACATTTGGTGTCGTTTTTGTTATCCGGTCGTGTTTTTCAACTGGGTAATAACATGTCAAACGCCGATTTTGATTTTCTACCAAACACTAATTCCGCAGGCAACATGTCTGATGACGTATTGGTCTTAGGTGTTACACGGTAAACTGTCAGAAAATTTTGAAGTGCAACCTCTTTTAATTAATGAAGACATGCTATCTTCAACACTCTTTTAAACGTTCCCACAAACCGTTCCACTTGTTCGTTCGACCTTGGTTCATAAGGCGAGGTTGTAATATACTTAATGGAGAACATCTGACAAAAGCTTTCGAATTTTTTACCCGTGAATTGCTTTTCGTTATCAGAGACTATGGTATCTGGTCTGCCATATCTCGAAAACAGTTCATCCAAGAAATTCACCGTTACTGAAGATGTTGGATTTTTGCACTTATAAATTTCCGGCCATTTGGCGAAACTATCATCTACCATAAGATAATGTGATCCATTTATAAGGTTAGCACAATCTATATGCAGTCTTGGCCACAGGGTGTCTGTCTTTGGTTAAGGTTCTATTTTTGTAATAGGTAGTTTTGCTGCCAGAGCACAATCTCTGAAAGCTTTTACTATTTTTTTTTTCAATACCTTGGCCCATACGAAATTTCTCAGTACAGATTTCGTTCGTGAAATACCAGGATGTCCAATATTAAAATCCTTCAATATTCGCTTTTTTAAGACATTAAGTATTACAACCTTTGCCCGAGCATTACTGTTGCATAATGAGTAAGCGTTTAAGTCCGGATTTCATTCTTTGTTTCTTTCTTTCAATTGCATTTTTTTATTTTCGGAATAAAGACGTCATTTCTACGTTTTCTTTTATTCCTTCCAGGATGACTTGGAACTCACGTGCCACGTTTCATAATTTTTTTTTCCATTTCCCTTTTTAAGGTTTCAATGAACGTGTCTACAAATGGCTCCGCATTTTTATGTTTTAATCTTGATAATCTATCGGCATATCCTAATTTTTTTAGTCAGTTGGAACGCCATCATAAAATCAAAGTTTAAGTAGATGGTACCGCAGACTTGTAGCCTATTAGCTGTATGCGTAGGTATTCCTTTCTTTCAACCTTATATTGTTAAGAGAAGACACTGGTCTGTTTGCAACCTAAAATTTATTCCATCAATAAATTTATGAATTTGCTATAGCCTCTTTTTCTGTTTGGTGGTAATTTTTTTCTGTTGGTAGACGCGAGCGTGGCGCATAAGCGAAAGCTTTCATTTTACCGCCATCGTATTTGCGTAAAATCACCGCTCCAGTAAGTACTCACTAGCATCTGACGCCACTACAATTTCTGCTTTTGGATCGTTCTGTACTAATGAGAAATCTGGCATAAGTCTTTTACTCATTTTGTCACACACCTTTTTACAGTTACCTTTTCAGTCGTACTTTACACCATTTTTTTAAGTAGGTTGTTCAGTGGAACACGAAAATTATGCACATTATCCTCATGTATTTTATAGTAATTAGACAGTTCTAGAAAAGCTTGTAATGTAGTCACGTCTTTGGTGTAGACATATTTTTAATTGTATTTACCCTTGACGGATCTGGTTGACGACCATTTTTATCAATCATTTGTCCAAGTTGTTTAATTTTCGGCAATGATAATTTGCATATTTCTTCACTGAGCTTGAATCCGTTCTCTTAGCTTTTCAAAATTGGTTGTCCGTGCCCAACGTGTTCTTTAGATACACTTTTAATTAAAATGTCTTTCCGATACGCCACTGCAAAATCTCGATCCCAAAATATAGTGACTAAAGTTTGTTGAAAAATAGCTGGTTCCACCATTATACCAAAAAGAAAATCGGGTAAACTTATATAATATCCTCTGCGTATTTATGGTCGTTAATTCTGAACATTCATTTCTCAGTCTGAATTTGTAAATACGCTTCAGAGAGTTCCAGCTCTGAAAATATTCTTCTGCTGTTTAACATCTTTTAGTTCTTCCTTAAAATTTTCCCTCTGGCCTATTAAACTGATCGCTTGTCTACTTACGTGTTTACAATGAATGTTTATTGGCAAATACCAATGTTTAATTAGTTCTATTCAGTCAGTACTGAATAAATCTGTAGTATTTTTAATATGTAAGCTTTAATCTTTACATGCTTATTAAGGAATGAGACATTACAATATGTGCAGGTGTCTGGATGTCGGTCCCTAGAAACTGAGATGTTTGACAATCCTACGTCGATAAATGACGGGAGAATCCTGCATTGGCGGTTTTGGAGGCATGGAGATCATTAAGACGGCGATAACGCCGGAGCTGAGAAGCATCAAATAAGAACTGCCCCACTTATATATATATATATATATATATATATATATATATATATATATATGTGTGTATAAATCTATACATGTATACATACATACATATATATATATATATATATATATATATATATATATATATATATATATATATAGAGAAAAGAGACACACAGGGACTTGGGGATAGAAGAAGTAACTCGTGGGAACACAGTCCGTTGATATAATAAGTAGACTCGGATGAGTCACACGACGGAGTTTCTGAAGAGCTGGCGCTATATCGAGTCTGGTTTGTTACCTCTCCGTCACTGAGGCTCGTTGGCCCAGTGGGTATGACCCTTGCCTTATATCGTAATAGTCAGGGTCCGTTTCTCGGTAGTGGATGCACACTGTTGATGAGTCCCCAAAATAGGACGAAACGGCCATCCAGTGCTTTCTACATTCTCTTGACTAATCTTCTAGACACGATGAATTAACTATGATATATATATATATATATATATATATATATATATATATATATATATATATAAGAAAAAAACAGACCACTTTAAGGTACCATTATAATAATTTATTTCACCAAAGCCTTTTTAAAGGACGTCGGATCATCAGATAGCACTTCCAAAAATGAAATGAAACGAAAAATGAAATTGATGGGTAGTGTAATTTTTTGTAATTTAACAGATAGTGTAAAAGGAGTAGTTAAAGAGACATCGTAGAGTATAAGGAGGGATTAGTTTCATATCTCTCTCAAGTATACTTTGTATTGAGGGGGAGGAGTGACCGGACCATGATCTATTTAGACGGTTAAATTAACGGAAGTGATATATTGAAATGGGAGGGGAGTAGGGAGAAAAGAAAAAGTAAAAAGAAAGAAGAGGGAGAGGGAAGTAAATAGAAAGAGGCTGTAATTGGGTTTTAGCAATTTATGTAAAGAATAGATTTTAATGTGTGATAGTAATTTAGACTTAACTATATATATATATATATGATCGAAATAAAAGTATAAAATTTAATACTACTAGACATATTAAAAAGTATTAAATAATAAAAAAAACTCAACAACAAGGGGGTGTTTGGTTTCGCTCCCGCTCGTCAAACTTCCACGGGAGATTTGAAGATTAAAACAGAAATGTACAGTAAAAAAAAAAAAAAAAAAAAAAATATTAAGCAAACATCATATGCATATATATATATACATGTAAGTACATATATGTCGGAAGAAACTAGAGGCAGATGACAGCAGTCCCCAGCAAACACTCACGTTGTTTGCACAAAGTTTTTTTATTATTTACCCGATTTAAAATGCCTCCAGAACCTTAAATTTTATTCTTTTATTTTAAATCGATCATTAAATTTTGTACCCACAAAATATCTTCAAATATATATATATATATATATAGAGAGAGAGAGAGAGAGAAAGAGAGAAGAAGATATATATATATATATATATATATATATATATATATATAGATAGATAGATAGATAGATAGATAGATAGATAGATAGATAGATATGATATGAAAGAATTGAGATAGCTACCTTGCTAGATAGGTATATAGCCAGAAAGGACGTTTGCAATCCTTATATGGAGACATACATAAAAATATATAAATCCACAAATTCTTTTAATCGACTCAAAATTTAACGTATCTTAATAAAGCAGCCTTTACTCTGGTATGCCGCTCTGACTAGTCTTCTTCAGCCTGTAGACACAAAAAATTATTATGAACGTCCTGTTTCTCAAGCAAATGATATTTACACGCATGGTCTTCCTTAGTGAAAATCACCAATTGTTTAAAATGATGAAAACGTTCCCTTTAACGAAGGGAGAATCCAGCATTGGCGGTTTTAGAGGCATGGGAACATAAAGACGGCGATAACGACGGAGCTGAGAATCATCAAAGAAGAATTGTCCTACATATATATATATATATATATATATATATATATATATATATATATATGTGTGTGTGTGTGTGTGTGTGTGTGTGGCTGTTACATATATTTTACCCTTGTCACGGACCAGTAATACAGTAGATATATGTATACAAAAAGCAGATATATTTCATTCGTACACTTTGTTTGTTCTTCTTTTATATTGAATATAAGGAAAGAATTAAAAAAATTAGAAGCAAATATAAAACGATTGAGCCTTTTTTCCGATACGCCGAAATAATCGTGGTGAGCCGAGTATTCAGGTTTTCGGCAAATGTCACTCACTGTAGAATTAGACATTTCCTCCGCCATCCAATGTCTTTTGTGGATTCACGAATACGAGATAACCTTTGGTAATTTCAGCTATTCGCATGGCAGACGGGCATGAACTCGATTTGACTTCCGTCTTTCTTATTTCGCCAGCTTAATGTCAATGTCAATCAGTATTAAGCATATTATTGCCTTCTGTATTTCAATATAATATCCATTTGTCTTTCCATAGATACGCATGGATAGATGACTGTCTCATCTTTTATCAATTTGTCTTAGGCCAATATCTGTATACCTGTCTCTCAAAGTTTATTTCTTTCTATCTATCTATCTATCTATCTATCTATCTATCTATCTATCTATCCGTCAGCGTATATATGACTAGCTATCTAATTTATCTATTTCTGTTCAAAATCTATCTATGTATCTATCTATCTCAGTCTGTTCATCTCTATCTTTTTATATTTGACTAATGTATTTCTAGACAGCACGTAATCATTCAAATAAGTTTGAGTAAAATGTACCGACAATGTCTGTTTTTTTTTTTAATTAATTTTTCCAAATTTCGGATTAGGTCTTGATTATTGTGCTCGAAGTTGGGAATAAACTATCCGAAATTCATATTTTAAAAAAAAATTGTTAAATTATTTTTAAGATTCACAATCATTAACAAGAACAAGTGTGTGTGTGTGTATGTGTGACTGTTCAATATATATATATATATATATATATATATATATATATATATATATATATTCATATATATATATATATATATATATATATATATAGTTCATATATATATATATATATATATATATATATATATATATATATATATATATATATATATATATATATATATATATATATATATATATATAGTTCATAGTTAAATTTCTAATTCCGACACGAACTCAGTCTATAACGATGTTGAATAAGACTGAAGAATTTAACTTTTTCGTCGGTTGAAATAATTTTTTCGTCGGTTGAAATAAGCTTAATCCCCATATGTGATGAGTTGGGATTTCATTGTTTATATATATATATATATATATATATATATATATATATATATATATATATATGTGTGTGTGTGTGTGTGTGTGTGTGTGTGTGTGTGTGTGTGTGTACGCGCGCATGTGTGTGAAGTGTGTAGTGTGTTCAGGTTAAATTTGACAGTGTTTTATGTTTTTATTTATCAGTAAAATGCTGTACACTGTTTACCCTGTACAGCATTGCGAAACTTTGTCACTACATCTTTAGAGTCAAAGTTAACTGACACGAACGAGTGGAATCCACCTGAAGAGTGGAAAAGGGTAAATTGGATCATGATGATTCGGGCCGGGCAAAAAAAAATAGCCGACATCTTGACAACTGCTTAATGCTCTTTGAACAGCGTGAAACCAATAAAACGTCGAATGGAGAGCTAAAACCGATTCTACGAGGCCGTGGCTTGTAAGAAAAGAGACAGCGGACGTTCACATTGCCTCTGTACCCCAGAACTCATCCCAAAACTGCAGGAGAAATAGATCGATAACTCAAGGAAAGTGAACGAGAACTTTGGCGCAGGAAGCTTCTGAATAAGGTGACACATGCTTTTGAACCATGGACAATTTTTGTCAGGAACAACTGCGCCAAAGTTTTCCGACAATCCATATGACTTTCGTCGTGTCATGAAGACCAGATTTCTCCCTAACTGTGAAAGCTTTTAGGTGGGTCTCCAGTGACGGTGATGTTATGCCACTGCACAACTTTGAAAAGGGTCAATTCGACGGCTATATGGAGTTGTTGAACACCGTGGTCAAGACATGTTAAGAGAGGATGACTGCTTGAAGACCATGTGTGGCAGCAATATTCACCTCCCTGCTACATTTCCCGGAAATGTCAGAAGTGGTTGTCAGATAATGTTTACGACTAGACCAGCCCCAACCTCTGGTCCCTTATTTTCCTGATTTTAATCCCATGGATTATTATGTGTGGGACACGGTTGGGAAAGACACCAAAGGCACTGCCTTTAAGAGCAAGGCCGAACCAATCGACAGTATTAAGGAGGCTAGCTATATCTCTCTTATTTCGCTCATATCTATCTATCTATCTATCTATCTATCTATCTATCTATCTATCTATCTATCTTCGTCTGTTATCTATCTATCTATCTATCTATCTTCGTCTGTCATCTATCTACCTATCTATCTCTGAATATAGTCAGAAAGCTTGCATGGAATATTGACTATTTTAAAATAATGTGAAATAAAGTGTGTTCCAATAACTTGGGCCGTTTTTAGATGTGAATTAAGTTTAAGCGTCTAATTTTTTTTTTTTTTTACTTTTTCTTTCAGATTTAACAACTAATGTCTTCGACAATTTCAACCATGGAAAGATTAACGATCAAAAAAGTATCGAAGCCTATTACGAAATTGGACGTTCAAATTCAATTGGCCACCGTGAACATGTGACTCGACGCCTTCAGATTTCTTCCTCTGGGCTCATCTCAAAAGTAAGGTCTATGCCAACAAGCCAACAAAAATTAAATAGCTGAAGGATGAGATAATAATAATAAGGCATATTGGTGAGATCGAGGGGCAACTATGCAGAGACGTCATCAAAAACTTTGACTATCGAGTGGAGGTGTGCCGCCGAAGACTTGGCGGATATTTTGGCGATATTATTTTTCACACATAATCGCCATGACTTAAGTAACTTGATCCAATAGAGAAATAAATAAATTTTCACCAATAACACTGATTTATTTACTGCTGACTTTTATCCGTCTTAATGAAACACCCTTAGAAGAAAAGGAATGAGGTATATTCATTCGTCAGAAACATTACATCATTTATCGCACATTAACATATTCTACATTTCAGCGAACGATATTACTCTCGTGCAATATCAGACGATGTCTAAATGTAAAAGATGTCAACACAAAGGACGTTTATATGAAAGGAAGACAATTGAAGAATTAATAATAGATACTAAGCTATTTATCAGAAAGAATAGCACAAGTTTAATGCCCTAATGTTATCACTATTCAGTAGAGAATGAGTTTAAGATAAATGTTAAATTATATCTTGACGGCTGCTCGTCCTTTGTGTAAGTAAACTAATAAAAGTCCAATTAAATAAGGATGACGTTAAAAAGACAATTAGAACAAAAGGTTATATTCTCAGCTGACGTGAAATAGAAAGATTTTATTGAATCCATTGCTAAGTCTGCTGCTAAGTAATTTTGTTCACTATATCAGACGAAACAATTTTTCGATCCAGAATCGATCTTACATATCTATTAATCTACAACTCGTCCATGCTTAGAATATCCCTATCACATATAAACCGGTATTCTCGCTATTTGATAAAATCCAAAGAAGAATCAGCAATATTATCTTTCCTGATCTGGCGGCTCGGCTTGAATCACTTTTTCCGTTACTGGGAGGTTGTTTTTCTTTTGCCCTTTCTATAAATACTTTCATGGTAATTGCTCGGAGGAGTTCTTCATTATGGTACCTTTTATTTCTGTCTCAATTTTTCTTTAGTTTAATTCTCTGGTGGATGCGAGGTACCTATGTTTTCGGATGTGATTTTCGTATTTGTTGTTGTTTTTGAATGTGTGTGTGTGTGTGTGTGTGTTTGAATGAGTGCATGGGATGAATGAGTGCATGGGATGAATGAATGTTTAATATTACTAAAGTGCCGTATTAATTTCGGCCAGTTAACTGATGTTTCCGCCTCATAATGGAGAATGTAATAAGAAAGGTTTAAGTAAGAATGTGTTGTTTTGGTGTTAGGAATATTGTAGTATGGTTGGGTCAGTGTTTATTTGTTTTTTGTAAATAGTTTTGTTTTTATATTGGAAATATTCATTGGGAATAGTCTTTGTTGTTTTATTGCCCTCCTCCTACAGTCAATGAATTGTACATATAGGGACTAGTTAGGATTTTCATAGAGACATGAGGTATTACGGTGAATGTAGTAAGAAAGGTAAGTAAGAATGTGTTGTTTTGGTGTTAGAAATATTGTGGTATGTTTGAGCCAGTGTTTGTGGCTAGCTAAGTTTAAAGTTAAGACAGAAGAAGACTGTCCTTTACTCCATTCCTTATTTTTGACATTTTGTAATTATTTACAAATAAATATCGCTCTTGGATATTGTAAATACACATTGGGGTTTAGATTTTAAATTGCTGTTTTATTCTATTCCCCCACCACTGACAAGAATATTACATAGGGGGACAAGTTAGGACTTCATAGAGATTCTAAGGTATTGCGGTGGATGTATAATAATGGTAAGTAAGAATGCGATGTTTTGGTGTTAGGGATATTGTGATTTGTCTGAGTCAGTGATTGTGGTCAGTTGAGTTTAATGTTAAGACCGAAGAAGACCATCCTTTTCTTATACATTCCCCATCCTGGCTTTGGATCACACTTTTGCACTTTTTCACAAAATAAATATCGTTCTTCACTATGGTATCAAGACTTTATGAATTTAAGCGCATATACTAGACTGCCGGCGAGATCTCATCAATTTAGAGCTGGGCTGGATAGATGTAACCGTAAGTTCTATGCTAACAGTTTCTTTTTTCTCAGTTCTCCCTTGTGGAAATCCCTTCCGACTCCATGCTTTTCAGCAAACTTTAATCTTTAAACTTTAATCTTTAAAAATTTAAATGCAATGTCAATCGCTATCTAGTATCCTCCTGATTATCGTTTTTGTTTCTGCTCACTAGTAATGGTTCCGTTCTTCCACGTCGAGGAACCCTTTGTGTCTTTATGACTTTACTGCCTTGCTTGGGGTGAAATCAATTAAAAAAAGAAATTCTGTTAGAAAGCTATCGTTGGAAAGCAACTATTCAAAACTGGAATGTATTATCACATTTACAAATACTTTAGACATACCACTTCTCTTGCATCGAAAACCATGGATTGGACAAAAATTTTACGCCATTTAAACTCAACTCAATGAAAATAATGAAGCGTAATCTTAAGTTAACATTGATTGAGAAATGTGAGATAAGTTAAGCCTTAGATCCAATGCAAAGAAATTAATTCGAGTATGTTAAGAGGATCAGGGTTCTATCTTGAATTTAATCCCGGCTATAGGAACGGAAAACTGACTAGCAAAATGTTCGGGACATTATATTTTCGAGTATCAAAAATGAATGAGAAGCGAGACTGAAGACTGGTTATTGAATTTTATTTTTAAAATATCAGTCATTATTTTCTACAATTATCTAAAAAAAACAAAAACAAAAAAAAAACAAAAAAACAAATAACTTTGTTGACCGACAATACAGACTTCAGTTGTACATGCTTTTAAAAAAAATTATATTGCATTAAATTTAGGGATATGAAAAATGTAATGTGTGATATCACAATATCATATGTGGATCGAACTGGTAATTAAGGGCTTCTTCTGTTGCGGTCAGTCTCGTTTTTGTCGTCGCACTGGTCACTACGGTGATTTTCAGATCAATACACGAAACTGGCACTGTCTCCGTTTGCTATTAAAATTCACCTGTTCCGTCTTTTCAAAGGAGAAAACTTGTATTAAATTACACAATAAATGATTGATTACACTTATCGCCTCCAGAAAGGGAATTTTACCGACTAATTCTCTGTGATGATGAAGGTGTAGTGAAAGAGACAAAACCAATTATTATAGAGAAATACCCCATGTAATAAAGATTCTCAAAGCAGAATTTTAGAAGTGAGAAACTCATTTTCTAGCAGAGAATCTTGTGTTCTCGCTAATTGCTGTATTCGACAATTCAGTGCTCAATGGCAATGAAGCAACATATCCTTCTCTTTTTTCTATTTTGCGAGTCTTGTGACCGTCAAATGCACCTATCAAACATATCTTTTTTTAGGAATGAATTTTATTATATTATTTATCAATTTAACTATATACTATTTACATTATTATTATAGTAATATATTTTTAACCTATGTGGTGAGAGTGTTTTTTAGATCTTTTAAATTTATTCTCCTCTGTTTTTTTAACCTTTTTAAAGTTATTCTGCTCTAATTGGAGAAGCACGGCCCGAGAGGGTTTCCCATACTTACTCCATCAGAATGGTACTATTTACATACAAACGGAAGAAGTAAGTATGTGAAGACCTCTTGGGCCGTGCTTCTCCAATTATTATATGTCCTATGTTGAAAACAAGGTTTTTACTAAAGTTATTAAACCTAAAATATATATCTCTATTTATAAAAGGCAGGATGTGTGTGTGTGTGTGTGTGTGTGTGTGTGTGTGTGTGTGTGTGTGTGTAATGAATGCACAGCCGCAATTTTCGACGGATTTGCACCAAAATCTACATGCATATGCTCCAAGTTAGCGGGAAGGCCAAGACAGACTTTGCATTTCCCAACTCCCATCGATAGTGGAAATAATTAATTTTTTTCATACTTGTACGGCAGCTTTCATGTAGTTTGCGGCCATTTTGTACTGCCCAGAATGAGAGGGATTAGCTGGTTGCCACGAATAGGCAGGAAGATTCTACTGGTCAGCGTGAAAGCCAACAGCTGACTGACACGAATGTTAACTAGCATGCTAGCATACAAAAAAAAATATCGATAGCTGCATTCGTCACAAATGGGAAAAATTTAAATCTGCATGGCACTTTACTCCAATTGGCTCATTTTAGAAAACATTAAAAAAAACTGAAGCTGAAAACTGCAAATTTAATTATATACTAAAATTAAAAGCTTTAGTTCCGTTTCACCTTCCAATATTCGCTTGAAGATGAAACGGAACTAAAGCTTTCAATTTAATTATATAATTAAATTTGAAGTTTTCTGCTTCGGTTTTTGAAACATGCTTATTACTGTGTAGCGAAAAAAACATATTTTAAATCAGTTAATTTATAATAATTATGCTCTCTAAATTTGCATTGAGCACTGTTTTGTAAAAATAAAAAAAATATGAATAAGAACACCGGATTATATATCTTACTGTTCTTTCTTTCTATTTATATATACATATATACACACACACACACACACACACACATATATATATATATATATATATATATATATATATATATATATATGTGTGTGTGTGTGTGTGTGTGTGTTGTCCTGTTACACAGTATAGAAATCATATTATCCATTTTCTCTTTTGCTTGTCCCTTTTTTTTAGATTAGGCACATTTTAGATTGGTCACCGTTATGATCACTTCTTGTAGCCCTGAGTGCGATGAAACTGACAAAGAAAGGCATCACGCCAAGCCCGCGTTCGGTTGTTTTATCATATCGATTTCTTCCCCCAGAATTAAACATCATCGGTTTGTAGTATTTGTCAACTTTCTCTTCACTTTTGTTTATTTTATTTTCGGGTTATTCTATGAATTTCATAGTAACGTTGTTCTGGAATTGTCATCAGTGGTCAACTGAATTTGTTTTGTTTCAATAAATTTATTCATTGTATACTCAACATTGAAAGCACAATTATTTGAACATTTATTTAATGTCGCCTTATTTCGTACGTTTATTTGACATTAGTATCGCTTTGTGTAGAACCCTTTCAACACCTGTCCATGTACATTGTTGCAAATGTAACCTTCTTGTAAATTCCTTTTCCGTGACCTCACTGAAGCACCGAAATATATTCTCGTAGCAAACTATACTATTTATTAGACAAATGGTCTCAGTTTTATTCCCAAGCCTCCGGCTGCATTTGATATTTCTTGTTATCGTGGGCTTAGTTAATGGTGTTGGTTAGAAAAGAATCAGAAAGGTTTTTGATCAAGGTTGCGTTTTTACATTAACAATCCACTTTAAATTTGTAAAGAAAACACAAAAATGAATGACGAGAGATCAATGAAAATCAACAAGTAAACATGTATTTAAAACAAGCATATACATATAATTCTGTTAATAACAATAAAGATTAAGTCACACGTATTGTGTGAAGAAGAAATGCATGTTGTAATAATGTCTTTTGTTTAAATTTGTTGGTAGTTTAAGAATGTTTGATGTTTGAGTTTGGAAGCTGAAATACTTGTGCAGAAGAATGATATAGTTAGAATAGTTCACTTGGCTTGTAAACAGACAGTACACTGTGTTGTGTGAGTGTAGTTTGTAGTGGACCGTGGCAGTGATGTTGTTGAGTAGACGTAGAAGAACACATGTGGGTTCAGATTTTCCTGCTAGCCGGTCCAACTACATGAAAAAGTTGGACTTTAATTCAGTCCAAAGAATGCAAAGAAAACAAACAAAACACAAGACCGATAAACATATGTATACAAATATATATATTAATAACAAGTTACATGGAAACAGTTACAAAGGACAAAGTGTGTGTGTGAATATTATATATGTGCGTTTGTGCGTGTGTATTGTGCTTAGCGTGTTCCCAGCATTTGGGAAACGCTATCTCTGGTGAGCTTTCACATATTCGAGGTAATTAGGCTGAAAGCCTGAGCAAAAAAAGAGATTTACCTCCAGGTGTCGTCGCAAAGGCCTGAGGAAAAAAGAGGGAGAGGCTAAGGGTCAGCGACTATTTATAGCCAGGGAAGAGAGACGCACACACACACACACACACACACACACACACATATATATATATATATATATATATATATAAACCATAATTTTAATTTATCTGTTTTCTGTTATATTCTACTGAAAAAAAATTAATTTATTTGTTTTCTGTTATCTGTTATACTATTATATTATTACTGCTTCCCATAAGAAGTGCCAGAGAAATGCGATAATAACAACAAAAATTGCAACATGAGCTCTGGTAAAAAAAACATGTAATGATAACAGCAAAAATTGGAATATAAGCTCTGGTATGTGTTTGTGATTAGAAAATTGAATATACACGTACGTGGTTTAGGTTGGGAAAATTTATAATCTACTGAAGTCATTTCTTTCATTTCTGGTTTTTATAGATGTAAGATGGCTCCAGGAACGAGTGCGGGAAGGATATTGAAGAAAGTGTCATTTAATGTGATTGGCCAAAAATCGACCAATCGTTGATTTTTTTTTCTATAGCTAGATTGGTGAAGAAAAAACACGAGAAATTTTTATGTGGCTCGTGCGATGCGTAAATTGTCTGTACAAAAGGTATTGTTTATTTTCCGTCCAATTTCTGTTGAGTAATTTCTGGGCGTGGTCTACGTAGGCATCCACCACATTCTCTTTGTATTTTCAGAGTATGTAGTCTTATTTATATGTATCTATTTCTCTTCTAGTGTCATACTTTCTTAAATAAATAACATGTCGAGGTACGTCCTGTTCGTCTTCTTCAGATGTTTCAATCGGCTTAGGGCGTTTATCTGGATGTCTTCGCGACTACGCACGCGTACGACACGTACGAGTACTTTCTGGGCCAGAAAATATATACGGGGTGCGATGGATAAATTGTCGTCGAAATGACGCAAATATGAAAATAGCACTGACATCTCGTTTTAACAGATACATTTACCAGAAGTGCACAACAAATATCTAGAAATACTAAAGAGTAAATTCATTCAATAAAATCGCCAGTGGTTTCAACAGCGACTACCAGAAAAATTCGGAACCCCCTGCAACTCTTCGGGACGATCTCCTTGTTTAACAGCGCCATACAGATAATAATCAAGGGGGTTGCAGTGTGGGGAGTTAGGTAACCAGATGTAAGTGGTCATGTGGTCGCAGACACACACACATACTATATATATATATATATATATATATATATATATATATATATATCCCATAATTTTAATTTATCTGTTTTGTTATATTCTACTAAAAATAATTTAATTTATCTGTTTTCTGTTATCTGTTATACTATTATATTTTATTATTATATATATGTTTTCTGTTATAATCTACTGAAAATATTCTAGATATACATTTATTATCACTTTTCTCTGGAACTCCTTATTACAGCTTCCCATAAGGAGTGCCAAAGAAAAGCGATAATAACAACAAAAATTGCAATATGAGCTCTGGTAAAAAAAAACAAAAACATGCAATGATAACAGCAAAAATTCCAATATGAACACTGGTAAAACATGTTTGCTGAAGACATTAGGTTTATAATACCCAGAAATTCATACACAAATGTCCTCAAGGACACACGGCACAGTGCATAAAGGCGTTAGTTAGATCCAGTGACATGATCCAATACCCGATTAAGGGAGTGGATAACTTTCAGAGGGGAATTAATAGGAGATAACTGATAACTGGCATCCTTTAAAAATATGGCACGTGGAACTAGAACAGTCTACCCCAGTGAGCGAAATAAAGGGTTCAGTTCGACATTCCAACCACCTGAACAAGGCCGAAACGTTGTAATAAATATGGCGACAAAGATGAGGACAATAGTCCGAATAATGTAAATAGTGTACATAATACCTCATCTCAGAAATATAGACAGATACTGAAAGGCCGAAACGTTTCAATAAATATGGCGCGAATGTTGAGGACAATAGTCCAGATAATGTAAATAATGTACATAATACCTCATCTCAGAAATATAGACAGATATTCAATTAACATATTTTTTGTTGTGTGCCTTATACAATAAATATACCAATTGTAATATCTGCTCGCTGTAAAATTAATTTAATTTCATATTTTCTGTTTCATTATTCGTCAAATTAACTCATAAAATATACATATTTCTCCAAAATGTATCTTATCCAATTAAAACCACTCCAATAGTTAGTGCTTATTTCATTGCAATTATTCTAACCGCTTTCAGAAAGTTAATGTTAATGGCCTGACATTATCTGGGTCCTTACAATGAAATATTCAGCATCCATTGACCAAACATATAAAGTGGTTGTTGGTAGAAATTTATAAAAATCATTCTCTTAATCGAATCTTTTATAGAAAAAAAAATGGATTTCTCAAGTCCAATGTTATCGCTCTTAAAATCTTGATGGGAGTTTTATTCCTAACCTTTTGTTTAAGCTCGTGTGGAATGTCAGCGTCATTATGATGTCATTGGTTTCTATTCAAATTACATGTGCTATTTATTTTAGTTGTTGTCATTGTTGGAGATCTTCAAGTGATGCGATTACTGTTATTCAGTAAAGTACTTGTGATTGCGTAGCGCCAGACTATGACATCTGATAAACGATGTTATTTTTAAAGACCTAAATATTTCATTTGCCTGGAACGGTTTTTAACCGTTTGTCTGATTTATGTTATCTATAGCTGAAAGTTTATAATTAACTAAACAGGGCACAGGGCACAGTAGATGTGAGGGAGTGTTGATTGAGTAACCCACAAAAATTGACTTGAACCGAAGTATTGAATTCAATACCTGGCCACAGCAGAGAGAACAAAATCTTGGACATTTGAGTTACTAGAGGGGTGTAACCGAAACTGAGTTATTAATAAAGGCATGGTATGTCGAATTAGAACAACTCTGCTCCTGTGGTCTAAATAAAGGGTTCGATTCAAAATTCCAATTAGAATGAATAATGTCGGAGCCTACAATGGCCGAAACGTCGTTAATCTGGCAATAAACATTAGGAAAATAGTCTGAACAATGTAAATAGTGTAAATATAGTTAAACAGATTTGTAGCTATTTATGACATTCATATGGGAGGCTAGGAAGAGGAATCTATTTAAGAACATGATTTGAGTTCTTAAATTAATGTTTGGCTTTGTAGCATCGTGCAATGTTCGGCAAAGCAACCCAGTCGCTTCGTGTTCTATATTTAGTTTCCTTTATTATTTTTGATCCTTACAGCAAGATATTCGAAGTGTTTAATATTTATTACTTAATACACTGAAAATAACTACACATCTACAATAGTGCATAATATAAGACCAAGGTTTCAATGAAAACCAGTCACGTCAATGCTGCATTTATTTACAGTCAGAATGTCTTTACCTTTCTCAATTCCTTTCTGACAATCTGTTTCTATTATAACCAATGTATGCCTTTTACGAGTTAACTGTACAGTTATTACATACTTTGCTTCCATTTCAGAGCTTGCCATTCACAAATGCAATTAATCCGTTTCCTCCAAGGAACGGTCTCCGACAGATCTTTCAATCGGCAGACGAAGAATTGAATATTCAGCAGAGGTGAACGCGATGTTTACGTCTATACTTTAATGTCGGGAAGATGGATAGATTTCTCGGGAATTCGTGAAAGTGTTTAACCATCAAACGGCAGGTACCATCAATTTATATTTCACAGGAGATCAGCCGACATCATCAATTAATGATTCATACTTTTTCCATCTATACGGCCATCAGTCATTCATGATTACAATCTAAATGACAAAATGGCAACTCTAGGATTCATGAAGGAATAAGTCTTTAAACGAGTATTTGTCTGCGAATAAAGCAGGAAGAACAAATCAAAGGCAGTACTATGTCCGATTGTTGGTTGGTTGGCTTCTTTTGTTTTATATACTATTCTCTACGGGTTGGGCACCTCGAGGCGGTGTAATGGTTAGCAAGCTTGTCTTGTTAGAACATTAACGACTGAATAGTGGGTGCCTCATACTTTCGGCCTTGTGCCGCACCAAAGCTACGCTTGGAAAATCACTATCCTCTACGGGTTATTTAATGACAAAATCTAAATATTTACTCGACAATTTTATTTATTTATTTGAAGATTTAGTGATACAAGTTATACTAGCGAAGCAATAACTGCGGTGAGAAGAGATGGAGTCAGTTAAGTTGAAAAACGGCAACATCAAGTCCGTCCAGGAATTTGTTTACCTCGGCAGCAACAACCAGTCAACCGAGAGAAACATCAAAATCCGCAACGGTAAGGCTTGGGGTGTCCTTGATGCTCCGAGAACCGTCTGGAAGACATCCGACTCTGACAATCTTTAGAGGGAATTATTTAAGGCCACGGAAGAATCTGTCTTGCTCTAGGGCTTAACAACATAGACACTGAATATTATATATAAAGAATTATCATTAATTATTTTTACAGCCTATTTTTGGAGGTACGGTAGAGTAATAGATACCGTCTCGGATTGAGAAATCGGTGATCCAATTCCATTGGGATCCATTATATTCACTTACGTGATAATATCCTTGGGAAAGGTATGAATTCTCTTCTGTTCCCCACCAGCTATGGGTAAATAGCAGGACAGCTTACGGTCAAATCACGCTGAAAACACCGGTTCTCGTTCGATCACTGAAGTTAAGCATCGTAGAGCCAGGTCAGTACTTAGATGGGGGACCGCTTGGGAACACCTGGTACTGTAAGCCCCCAAAGTCCAACCCTTACCTCACAGTCGGTGGGGGGTGTAAACGGTAGTGTCACAGCTATGCCGTCCGGAACTTCGTTCCTGGTAGGGCCACCCAAGGCGGACAGGTCTGACACACACGCCGGCTAACAAGGGCTCTGGTGAAAATCCAAGGAGCGTCTGCATCGGCAACCGGCGGCTTCTGGTCGTTCCTGTCTCTGCTTCTGTGGGAATCCCTCGGCAAGCAAGAATGTTATCCGAGTAGGCCTGGGTACCCTACTTCTGTAATTTATCCCAAGAATCTTCTTCTCACAACAGGAAGAAGCCGGCTCAATCCGCCCAGGGTGAATGCCGCATCAAGAAAAAGAAGAAATAGCAGGACAGACTGAGTTCTATAGCCTTGGATGGTAACCGAAAGAAAGAAATGGCAAACTACTGCGGGAAAAATATCTACCTCGTATCACGCATGACTGACTGAATTGCGTGTAGTGTTGATTGCTCCAAGATTTGCTTTGAAGGTTAAGGTAAACAAAATTGTTATTTTATTGGTACCCGACCTATGTTGAAAGCAATCCAGGATATTTTACCTTTCTATCATGTCAGTTAGGTAATTTACTAATTAGGATACCAGTGCGATGCTGACTATGTAGGTAGAACAGGTCAAAGGTTGGAAGTATGGATCAACCAAAACATAGCAGGCACTATAAGCAAGAGAAAGGTGAACAATTTACATAAGTACCATAAACGCAACAGGTGTAGCTCAACATTTGATAAAAGGCCAGCAGTTTGCCCGGATCTATAGAACAGAGATGTCCTCAGTGCTGAACAGGAAAAATTCCAAGTATCGCTTGCAAGTCCATGATAAAATCCAGAGACGGATATGCAATGTAATTGGCCCTGATCTGGCATCTCGTCTGCAGCCGCTCTCTCACAGACGTGCCGTCGCCTCCCTCCGTCCTTTTTACAAATACTTTCTTGGTAACTGCTTCGATGAGCTGCTTTCGCTGGTCCCCAGATTTCATGAATTTAAGCGTTTAACTAGGCTGGCAGGCATCTCGCTCTCAACATTTCACTGTCGAAACAGTTACATGTAGACGTCTCTTCTACTCCAATAGCTTCATGTCTCGCACTTCTCGCCCGTGGAACTCCCTGCCCTTTTCTTGTTTCCCTGATAGCTATAATCTCCAAATATTCAAATGTAATGTCAATCGACGTCTCCAGTTGCCTTGATCTAACCCCTATCCTTCTCTTCATCCTTTCATCTATCACTCCTATTTGCTTTCGCGCCAACTCTCTGTAACCCCTTGCGTGGTATTGGCTTCCCGCCTTGCTTGGGGTGAAACGCTTAAAAAAAATGAACTAGTATCTATTAAGTCCTTCCAGTAATATTTCTGTAAATTTACCCTTGTGCAAATTAATTGTAGCAAAACTAATAATACCTATATTATTTACCTTTTTTTTTGTATTTTTCCAATGAAACATGCCCCAGTGCCCATGTTAGTACTTCGTATGTCCATTCCACGAAGCGGTTCCTTGTAGACTGACCACAGATTCTCGATTGAATTTAAATAAGGAAAGATTCCGGGCCAATCTATAGTACTTTGATTTGCTCACTGGTAAATCTTGCCAATGTTTTCGTGCAGCGTTACAATTTTCGTACGCTTCCTTGGAGTAACGTCCATCGCAGACCTTAGCGGTATGACAACTAATCGACAGCTGAGACAAAAGTGTCTGGTCGTGATGAAAATCTGATGAAATCACGGATGACGCAATATTTTTAAAGCCAAACAAATCTCATCATACACTCTGAAAACAGATTCATATTACTGTACACCACTGCAAATGACCTAATCTGAGGTAAAAATAGAAATCGGTTAGAGCCGGTTACTCCAGTGGGTTTAAAACTGACCGTATTGTGAAAGAAAGGAAACTAAAGCGTTTGTTTCAGTTAATTTGCACAAGGGTGGAGAAGAATTGTTTGGCGAGTTTAAAGTTAATCAATTAATTTAAAGTTAATTAAGTTAATTAGAATTCCGATTTATATTTTCTCGTATGTAACATGTTTAGGGTTTTATATTTTTTGGTTTTAGTCGCAGTTAACATTTTAATTGCATTGATGAGACAGGAAAAATGAACCAGGTTAGCTGTCTTTTTTGTTATATTACGTTATTACCATTGAGCGCTAATATATATTTTGTTATGAGTTATTTAAATTTTTTCACCCTGTACAAGCCCTGGAGCCACTCGAGGTAGAGGCAACGTTAAAGGGTGGTTTATATGGATCGGAGGGGAAGATAAAAGTTAGCTTTAAACTTGAAGATGTTAAGATTTTAGTGATCGAGGAAAAACCCTTCCTTCTCACCAATGGAATACGGAGGGAATGTGGGTGGTTTGCTACTATGTAAGTGGCATGGTGGGTCATAGTCATGAAGGTTAGACCTGGCGGAACCAAGGAATGTAGTTCGGCCGAGCACTTTTCATGGAACCAGTGATAGAGCAGTAAGATGCTCGTCAGATTCCACCTGTAAGGGAGAGAATGGTAAATAATTCTTCTCCAACGAGGACTCGGAGACGCTTTTGAATACTATTGTTGTGGATTCCGGGGATGGAATCCTGCACAAATAAATAAACAACGCCAGTAATTGAGATAGAAAAAATAAGTGTATTAAACGTAAGAATACAGACTTGAAGGGAAGATTAGTAGTCCAGGAATTCGGGTTAGTCGGAAGTATATGTACAAGTCTCTGTAAGCAAAGCAGTAATCAGCTCTCTCTGGACTCTTGTATAACTCTCTGAGAGCACCCTGTGTCTGTCTCCGTATCTCTCAACTTGTCTCAACGTATCTTAACGTATCTCCACGTATCTCAACGTATCTCCACGGAGCTCAACGTATCTCCACGGAGCTCAACGTATCTCGATATTTAAAAGTACACCCAAGTGGAATGTATGTGGCGCAAGGCCGAGTTTAAAGTGGGTTCCTCCGAGCCCGTAGGCTCAGCCAAAAAATATCCCCTTTGAACCCACATAAGCGGGTTCGGGAACTGTCTCCCTCCCCGGACGAAACCTTTCCCTTCGGCAAAGCTTCGTCCGGGTTCCTCGCTGGCAAAGCAGAGTTCGACAGTCGTCGAGACTGTATCTCGACGTATCTCGGTATTTAATATCCCACCCACGAGGAATATATGTGGCACAAGGCCGAGTTTAAATTGGGTTTTTCCGAGCCCGTAGGCTTGGCCAAAAATATACCTCTTGAACCCGCCTTAGACGGGTTCAGGGTCTGTCTACCTCACCGTACAAAACCTTGCCCTTCGGCAAAGCTTCGTCCGGGTTCCTCTCTAGCAAAGCAGAGAGTGCGACAGACGTCGAGACTGTATCTCGACGTATCGTAACAGCAGGTATTCTCTCTGTCAGTATAAGTATACTTTGGACGAGTCCATCTTATGTAAAAAGGGAAGAGAACCAAAACAACTATCAAGACTGGGAAGTGAGGCAGCTCCCTCCTAAATATGACAACTGAAATTCATTTTCAGCCTGATCTGGCTCTTATAAAAGTAAAGGATAGCATGAAGAGTCAGATACTTACTGGGTGTGGTACAGGGAGCCAATAATTTCACTTGCTTCTTTAGCGATTAATCATACTTATTATAAAACTCAGGTTGTGTGTGTCTGTTCGTTTATATATTGGATCGGATTTCCTACATTTTTCAACCGATTTCAACAAAACTTCACAAGACTACGTAAAATTACCTTGCAGTGGTTCTGACAGCGTAAAAAATTGGAAAGACAATTGTTTTTCCACGAAATCAATTTGAAAACACGATTAAGAGGCATTACTGTCGCCAGAATGAAAGGGAGACAACTCATATCGAGTTATACTTGTGTGTGTGTGTGTGTGTGTGTGTGTGTGTGTGTGTGTGTGTGTTCGTTTATATATGGGATCGGATTTCTTACATTTTTCAACCGATTTCAACAAAACTTCACTTTTTCTTGGCAGGTAGTGTTTCTTATTGTCTTGCACACTTTTTTCTTTATTTTTACATTCAGGATGCTTTAAAAATTCCAGTTACAAGACAATTGTTTATAATAAAATTCTATTCAATGTTTTTGTTTGAGTTTGGGTTTGACCAATTCGTAAAAAAACAAAAACAAAACTAATTAAGACATGCGTTACCGTCAACCTTAAACAATAATCTTTGTCAATTTTATTTTTCAGTCTTTATGATGGTCGATACTTGATCTATCTCTTACTGTTACATCCCCGGGCAACGCCGGGCTCTACTGCTAGTCGTATATAAGAGTTCAACGTGAGGTCGGGTCTGAGTTTGAGACCCAATATTCTCCCAAGGCGACATTTTGAACTTGGCTTCGTTTATTATTATTATTATTATTATTATTATTATTATTATTTCGTTTGATACGAGTAAAAATATATTTTCAAAATAAAATCATACATTAAACTATTAAATAGGGATTTGTGATTACTCAGATAATATAGTTTCCATAGAGAGCCCCTAAACAAAAATAGGAACATTCCTCGGAAGAGTGAGTGCACCTTATTCCTGGTCTCGTTGAAAAAGGACACAGGCGTGCTCGAAAATTCCGACTTTAAAAATCGTTCCTTTCCTGCTTCAGTTTAGTATAAAGGCTAATATATAATTAATATCATCAATGTTATTTCCAATATTGTCATTTTACTGCCTTTTTATTCCGCAAATTTAATTAACTAGCCTATTAAATCTACATATTATAAGAAGCTCACATGACACATCTTTCGTTTTAATTATATATATATATATATATATTTATATATATATATATGTCGTCAAGTTGCACTGAGGAGCTGTGATACAGCGAAGCAATACTGTCTGCGAATAACATAATTAAGCTATTGATAATATATTTCAAATGAGAACTTTTCAATTTACAAAAATAGGCGCCTAAACTAAAACACAAAGTTCTTCAGTAAAATGAATACGATCACTCTTGCTGACTCGCGTTTGTTTAATTTGTAAAAACATTAGGCTAGAATTAGCAGATTCTCTCTGCCGAGTGCTGATGGCTTAGGTGTAGAAAATCCGACTGACACCAAATCGGTCGTGTTTCGATCCTGGCTTGAGGCTTTCTGACGTCTAGTCGCAATGAGGAGCTGTGATACTGCGAAACAGTACTGTATGCGAATCACACACACACACACATATATATATATATATATATATATATATATATATATATATATATATATATATATATAGAGAGAGAGAGAGAGAGTTCAAAAATATGTATACACACTTCAGAATAGGAAAAACTAGTCACTCATAGTTTTTATACAATTAATTATAGGGGGCGGCTATGTTCTGTATCGCAGAAAATTGACTACATTGGCGGCCCTTAGGCAAGAAACTGAAAATGCATGTGCAGCAATACCACTAGACACTTTGACCAAAGTTGTTCAAGATATATTTCACATTAATAATAAATGTCTAGAAACTAAAGGCCACTATTTCGAGCATGTATTATAATTCTAGCATCCAAAGACAACTTGTATTCATCTCGTGATGCCTAAATAAATTTAGTATTACAATATCTATACAAGTTTTCTTTCTTTCTTGAAGTGTGTATACATATTTTGGCGGACGTTGTATAGATTATCAATATTATGCAACTCTAAATTTCTTCAGATGTGAAAATTACAGATACAATTATGGATCATACAGCAATTTTTAAACGGTATTTTAAACCTGGGCCTAAGAGCATCTCAAGCAAGCTCGGAAGTAAAGTAAAGAAATGAATGAAACAATTCGAACATACTGTCCAGTTTAAGCATTTTAAATAAAGATTTCAAGTGGAAGAACATCACTTTTCAATTATGATGGCTTAAAGCGAAAGCCAGATAAGATCAACAATTACTTTTGATTCACTTTATTAAATTATATTGCTCCATAGATTAATCTAACACTCAATTTCGCACCTGGGATTCGTAATGATATTAGCAGATATTTTTTCTTTCGTGTCTTCGATCAAAAAGGGATGCAGAATTAATTTCAACTTCACACTCCGCGACGCGAACGAGTCCAAATTTTATTATCGATAACTCCAAAACGGTAGCTTTTATCAAAATTTCTTTGTTATTTTCGAATTAAGGATGTACATTTATCCCTAAATGGAACTATTCGGGAAATTTTTATTAGAAACTGAGCGTGGGGCTTGAACTGCAAATTACTGTTTTGCGATTCCGAGATGAAATTAGTTCTATCACCCTTCGAAATGCTTGTTTGTTCACAGCTAAAACTAAATATAGCAATACAAGCCGGAGTGGTTCTTAAGTTTAATTCTTTGAACCACACGTATAATAGCTACCGATTCCTGCCGCATCAACCCAACTTGCAGGTTTACGAACGTCTTTCGTTTTACATCTGGGGAAATTTTCTTTCTTTTTTTTAACACCTTGCCGAACACAGTTGACTCAATCGCCTCATTTTACAAGCTTTCCAATATTTAATTCACGATTCTGGCAATTTCGTCTTTCTCGTGCTTTCCTCCTTTCTACTCGACCTTATATCGTCCTTTGCCTTCCATCACAAATAACAGAGGCAACGTTAATATTTAATGACTGATATTAAGGATTTATAGAATATAATCACACAGAAATGTATTTGGGTTCGCAGAGGTTACGCCCAGAAATATAGGAAAATAGAAAAAAAAAATGTATACGAATAATCTGTTCACAAATATGGCTTCTGTGATTCTGAGGGTCGCTAAGTCGAAGGAATCTAATTTGGAAACGTTTATGATTTTCTAATTTCCAATAAAGTACATTTTTTTTTACCAGATCTTTTTTTTTACTTCATTTATTAAGTTTATGTTTATTTTCTCAGCAAGCTTATAGTGGTTAAGCTGTTTGAGTGCTAACACTTGTAGTAACTGGAGGTTTATTCCAGAGATTATGTGACATCAAGCCTTCTAAAAAAAATGGACAAAGTAAGTAAGCATCAAGTAAGTTTTTTAAAGAATATGGCAACGGTGAGAACACTTAAACTCAGAACCAGAAAAAAAAACCTGCTACACAATGAGGAAGGAGAACTTTAAAAAAACGTAACCCTCACGAGGCATCTTCAGGGCAGGGCTTAGTTCGGAGGTAACTTCAACAAAAGCCATTTAAACTTATCTATGTTATTAAACACGTTGTTGTGTACATCTTCTAACTAGCAATTTGGGTTACTATACCACCCCACTGGGTTGGAGATTCCATACACGAAAATAACACGTCTACATTTATCGACGTGTAAAACTTAATAAAAGCACTTTCTCTCTCTCTCTAATATTCCCACGTTCGACTAAGCCGATCAAAATCGACATCCCTTTTTTATCTACTATCTGACCTTAAAAGTCAGCCTCAGAAGTTCTGAGGCAAATACACTGCCACTAAAAAAAAATAATAGTCTGAAACTATTATCTAAAAATGTTAGAAACAAAGAAAAGTGTGCTGGATTGCTATGTGCTGTCCATGGCAATGAGAGTTGGATAATCTCCCAACGAATGAGAAAAAGTGTAGATGTACCAGAAATGTGGTTATACAGAAGGATATTGAGAATTCCATGGACAAAGCAATTAACAACAAGTAAGTTGTTAAGAAATATGGCACCAGAGAGAACAATTAAACTCAGAATCAGGAAAAACTGCAGAATATCATCGGATACATAATGAGGAACAAGGACTTTGAAAAACTTAACCCTCACGAGGCATCTTCAGGGTTAGGAGTTAGGAGAAGGCATCGAGCCACTTATCTGACAAGCTTGTGTGAATGGGTGTCGGAACGTGGAACGGGAGCCTTAGTATACTTTGTGGAGAATCGTGATCGGATATGCGCTGTAGATTATCATTCATTAAACCATTCTGTACCCACGGCACTTGTCAGGAACGAAAAATACCAATATTTGTCGCTTACGGCTGCATCATGTTGAAACACTGGTTAGCGTATTATTACCGAAGTCAAGCAACGTCTAGTGCAGTCAGTACCTAGATGGGTGACTGCTGGGAATGCCAGGTACTCTGTTTCAATGTACGGTGGTATTATGGAACAGTGGTCGCCAGCTGGTAGTCCATAGACCACCGTTGGTCCGTGCAAAACTTTTGATGGTCCTCAGAAAAATTGGGACATTATTTCAATTTTTATGAAACTTCAAATTTTCTGTTTGTTTTATTTAAATAATTACATCATAATTTCTTACCGTTAATGTATGCACTTCATATTAATAAAATAAAAAAGTTTTCTGATTGCTATTATATAAATGTATTTACCTTTTTTTCTAAATTCATATTAGTGGTCCGCCAAATGTACAAGTATACATTTACTGGTCCATGAAGTTCAAAATACTCCATCATTTTCCCTAGTATTCCCACTGTTTTCAATGTTTTTGTCGTTTAAATGGTCTCAAATATGTGACGGATTCTCAGATATTCAAACCTTTAAGCTTCCGCATAATTTTTTCAGTTTTGTTGGAAAGTATAAATATTTTTCGAGTTATTCAATTTCTTTTCATTTTAATCTGTCGTCAGCTATAACAGTGAAATCCAAGACTTGGGAAATCTTCAGTTCTTTCCTTACGATAAATATATCTGGTCTTCTGCTTTCGATTCGGGTCATGTTCTCAAATACCCTCGTCAAATCAAGACTTTCATATTCTGTATGGCGCCAAATTCGTTTAGAAATATCTGAAGTGCCAGTTATATAGAACTGCTTTCTATTGTCAATAATCAAAAATGGCTTCTAGCGAATAAAGCCAGTCATTTTAAGCGACGACCATTCTTCTTTCAAACCTCGCGTTACAAAATAACTAAGTGCTGTGCCAAATAACAGAAACAACAACACTTGAGAACTTTCAACAACAGCATCAGCTAAAATTGATAGCACATATACTTTAAAGAGAAAATAGTGACATAATTGAGTTGTTGATGTTCTACACTAAAAGATAGGAAGAATTTTGTCGTTGCTCTCTTGTTCGATCCCTGGTATTCTCAGTATTGTTCTGTAGAGCCCAATGTCACTTGTTCATCTTTGGGGAGATTGTCCAGTTCTACTACCAAAGGGGATACAAGAAAACAGTTCAGAACATTTGTCTTTGTTTATAACGATATTTCTCTGTTTCTTAATATTTTGCTTAGCTTTTTAGCTTCTCCCAAGCTATGGATTAAATAGCGTAGGCTAGACTCTTTAAACACAGTTGGCAATCAGTTAAAGGGAACAGCAAAATAATTCTAATTAGAGAACATAGAAAGTAATATGTTTTGACGAGACATGATCGAGAAAATTATCGGCCAGTCACTCCTGTCTCAGTCAAACTGAAGAAGAACGGTGAATTTAAAATCCTTTTAGATGTCTGGTTATATTTCGGAGATGAAGTATTATGCACACTATTTACATTATTCGGATTATTGTCCTCATCTTTGTTGCCACATTTATCACAACGTTTCGGCCGTAGTACGGTCCGGTCTTCTTCAGTATCTGTCTGTATTTCGGAGGTGAAGTATTATGCACACTATTTACATTATTCGGACTATTGTCCTCATCTTTGTTGCCACATTTATCACAACGTTTCGGCCGTGGTACGCTCCGGTCTTCTTCAGTATCTGTCTGTATTTCGGAGGTGAAGTATTATGCACACTATTTACATTATTCGGACTATTGTCCTCATCTTTGTTGCCACATTTATCACAACGTTTCGGCCGTGGTACGCTCCGGTCTTCTTCAGTATCTGTCTGTATTTCGGAAGTGAAGTATTATGCACACTATTTACATTATTCGGACTATTGTTCTCATCTTTGTTGCCACATTTATCACAACGTTTCGGCCGTGGTACGCTCCGGTCTTCTTCAGTATCTGTCTGTATTTCGGAGGTGAAGTATTATGCACACTATTTACATTATTCTGACTATTGTCCTCATCTTTGTTGCCACATTTATCACAACGTTTCGGCCGTAGTACGGTCCGGTCTTCTTCAGTATCTGTCTGTATTTCGGAGGTGAAGTATTATGCACACTATTTACATTATTCGGACTATTGTCCTCATCTTTGTTGCCACATTTATCACAATGTTTCGGCCGTGGTACGCTCCGGTCTTCTTCAGTATCTGTCTGTATTTCGGAGGTGTAGTATTATGCACACTATTTACATTATTCGGACTATTGTCCTCATCTTTGTTGCCACATTTATCACAACGTTTCGGCCGTGGTACGCTCCGGTCTTCTTCAGTATCTGTCTGTATTTCGGAGGTGAAGTATTATGCACACTATTTATATTAATCGGACTATTGTCCTCATCTTTTTTGCCACATTTATCACAACGTTTCGGCCGTGGTACGCTCCGGTCTTCTTCAGTATCTGTCTGTATTTCGGAGGTGAAGTATTATGCACACTATTTACATTATTCGGACTATTGTTCTCATCTTTGTTGCCACATTTATCACAACGTTTCGGCCGTAGTACGCTCCGGTCTTCAGTATCTGTCTGTATTTCTGAGGTGAGGTATTATGTACACTATTTACATTATTCGGACTATTGACAAATGTGGACAATAGTTCGAATAATGTAAATAGTGTCCTTTTCGATGATTCTGTACAAAAATGTTGCATATTCTATGTATATAAAACTAAAACAGGATAGATTTCAGATGCTTTGAAAAATTCCTACGAGTGAGCGATTATCTAAAATGTTCTTGACAGCAACGGGCATTGGCTCCATGGAAGTAATATGGATGGATGCATCGGTTTCTCTCAAATTCTTCTTTTTCTTCTCAGTATTACAACAGAACATCAGAACCATAACTGAACATAAATATATGTGACTATTAAGAGCTTCCATATAAAGAATCAATGAAAGCGCGATTCTCTGCTAAAAATGTACAATTTCTTTTTCCATTTTCGTTTGAATTTTATCTACAAGCAAGTAACTATGGGACTCAGAGTGGCTTTCTTATTAGGAAGATAAAAATAAATGCTAAACGCTTTCTTAAAATCACTGGATACAACAGACACAGGAGGAATGCCTAAGAACTTATCTGTATGAAATGCATAGATATAAACACAAATAAATATATATATATATATATATATATATATATATATATATATATATATATATATATATATATGAAGTATAAAATAATGAAAAGAGCCATTCCAGTACTTGAGAAAGCAGGTATACATAGATATCTTGAACACCAATTTAGAATGGCCAAGTTAAAATTGAAATGTCGAGATTAAATCATTTTTCTTCTAAACAAAATAAGACAAAAACGAATAAAAAATCGACTTGAAATAAATATATAAATGCACGCGGTCTTCTTATCACCTGACCCAAAGTAATCAAGCAATCAGATTTAAACTATTTTTGAATCATTTATTAAATTTCCGAGGAGCAGGAGAAAAAAAAATCAAAATAAAATAAAGCCCACACGAACTTCATGAGTCTGTTTTATCATTCAAAGTACATCTAAGTTCTATTTGCGGAACATTGTTTCACAGAAACAAGAAATTGAAAATTCGATGTCGATTTTGCATGCTCCTTGATCTTTTTAAATAAAGATTCCCATTGCTTGAGCAAACTAGATTTGAATTTGTCGAAAATCCCCTTTCTCTTCAATCTATATACAGTGTAACACGGATATAAGAGAATTGTCGGGACCGGAGAAGAAGTCTCTTATATCCGGGTTTCTCTTATATCCGGGTTTGGTCTATTTTATATACATTAACACAGGCTCTAATTTGGGACCATAGAAAATCTCTTATATCCGGGTTTCTCTTATATCCGGGTCTCTTATATCCGGGTTACACTGTACATTAATACATACGGCAGAATATGATATATAATATTTTATATACCAGAACAGTGTTAGGAAAATTCCTGAAAAAATTAAAAACATTCTTTTCGCGCAACGCATTTCAGGAGTTTGTCCGACTGACGTGATGTTTACGTCGAAGCAACTACACATGCGTATAAAGGAGAGGGGGTACAGAAAATTTAAACTTTAATATTAAACTTTTTTTTCCTTTAATATCAGGTTGGGTATATAGGTTAGCTGATTTAATTTACTTTCTTTTTCTTTTTGCTTATAATTTTATCGTTTTGTTAAGTTTCCTTCGGCCATGATCTACATATAAAAATGTGTGTCTTTGTGTGTGTGTGTGTGTGTGTGTGTGTGTGTGTGTGTGTGTGTGTGTGTGTGTGTGTGTGTGTGTGTGTGTCTGTGTCTTTGCGTTCGCGTGTGTGTCTTAAAGAGAAGGCACAAAAGTTACTGGTTATAATGTGAATTTTTACTCCGCCCATCATGTTCTAAACATCTTTCTGTAAAACTACATTTTTGTTGGTTTAATTTTCCTTTTCGTCTGTTGTTCAGCATGCAGTGCCATACAGGCGTGTCAATATCACACAGCATTTCACAACACTGTCTCACTTCTGGGAAGCCCATTTTGCAGTTTTAATGCGCCTTCGGATTTCAGGGTCACAGTTTTACATTATTTTTTTTACATATTGAAGCCGTAAAACCAGTAATACACAAGGGGTTATTGGGTGTGGAAGAATTAGAAACAGAAAAATCACTAATGAGCGGAAAGAAGAAGTGTAACCAGTAGATAGCGATTGACATGGTATTTAAATTTTTGTACATTAAAGTTGGTTGGAAAGCATGGAACCGGAATAGAGTTCCACAAGAGAGAAGTGCGAGAAATGGAACTGTTAGCATAGAACTTACGGTTAGATCTACCCAATTCAACTGTAATTTGATGACACCTTCTTGTCAATCTAGTACTATGTAGGAGATTAGGACAGACATTGCATTTAAATAAAGATCAAGATTGTCTGGAAAGCATAGAACCCGAAGATAAATCCACAAGCGAGAAAAGAAACTGTTAGCATAGAACTTACGGTTACATCTAGCCATTTCAACTGTAAATTGATGAGATCTCGACGCTAGGCTCGTACTGCGTTTAATAATATCTCGGTGCCACAGGGAAGAGATTGTCAGATCAATTACCATGAAAATATTTATAGAAAAGACACAGGGAGGCAACCTTACAGCGGTAGAAAAGTTACAGGAGCCGAGTCGCCAGATCAACATTTCTGATTTTTCTCTGGATTTTATCAAGGAACTCAAGGTAAATAGCAGAAACACCGGACCATATATGGCAGCAATATTCCTAAACATGGGCGAATGGTAGACTTATAGATATGCATGATATATTCTGGAGTGAAAAAAATTATCTTACATGACACAGTGAAGCTGACCTAGCAATGGATTCGATATAATCCTTCCACTTCAGGTCAACTGAGAATGTTATCCCGAGAAGGCGAAATGAGTCACTTTCCTCGAGATCAGCATCATCCATGCTGATGGAAGGCAGAGAGGGGTCTCTCAGATGATTAATGGAGAGAAGTTCAGACTTGGAAGCGTTAAATTAACAAGTCATCATTTGCCCCAGTTAACATAAGACTGGTGTGCGTTTTGGACATCGACTGCCATTCATCTGTTATAATGTTTACCAAATAGTTAAGTTTATTTACTTGCTAGAATCCGACGTCCCTCTTTTGTAACTATCATCTTCGGCTATCCCTTTTGCTGACAACCTTACATTCGCTCTTTTTACAATTGATGATTACTCCTTTTTTTCCCGCTGTTCTTTACTACCTTGTTTAAGAGTTTCTCTAATTTCCCTTCTGTGTTTTGCATCAAGATGGTATCATCTACGCATCTTATGTTTCTTATATAGTGCATAACATTAATAAATCCTGGTCGGACATCTTTTCTTTGTAAACTCTTCTGTAGATGTTAAAGCCACAGCTAACACGTCTTGGTGTTGCTGCCCTGGTGTCCGTATCAAATATATATTTTATAGAATGTAGCTGCTCGCCCCATGACCAGCGATTTTGTTCTTTTAAACTTATCGCCAAAAACAAAACAAAAGCAACCAGCCTCGTCTGCCCTGCTATTCAATTCTAACTGGAGGGAGAGAAAAGTGATTCATACTTCTTTAGGGGTATTTATGTGTAAGCAAATATAACGGCCTCAGCTGGAATTTGAACCGGGCTTGCCTATCCACTAACCGCTATGCACACATCCGAAGTAGAATATGAACTACAAAAAAAAAAATCAAATAATGAGGAAAGAAAGCATGGAGAATTTAACACTCTCATTACAGTCTTACTATAATTAAAACAAATGGAAGCCTACTTGACATGGGATCGAAGAATAAGTACTACAGATTCACAGTTTGTATCTTAAAGAGAAACAGATGCTGACCTCTACAAATGAGAGGAAGCCATGCTCGCCTCCGACTGCATTTGGACCCGATATGCAGCGGCAACATTTCTAATATTTTAACGAATTCAGCTAGTAGCAGTGGGATAAATATTAACACAAACGGAATTTCGCTTTTTTCTACCTAAATTTGAAGGATTCGAAAGTTTCTTTTATCTTACTTAAAACAATGACATAAATCAGAACAAATTGTGCAGAGGATATATCTAACGTGAAATAAATACAGCAAAAACGTTAAACCGAAAGTGGAACGAAAGGAAACGAAAATATGATACGCAGGTGGATACCCATAGACACTACACTAGAAAATTGGCTTTACAAAATCACATATGTTGATCATTACCAAATAACAAACAAAAAACACTACTTGATCATTTTCAACAGTAGCAACGGTAAAGAAGGCTAGCGGAGAAATTAACGATATTACCAATATGTTAACATTGTACAACACGAAAAGCAAAAATCTGGAAGGAAATTTCCATCAATAAAACAAAAGTTTTGGAAAGAAGCCCCAATCAATTGCTTGAATAAGAATATTTTATATTTTTTAGCAGAAAATAACACTAATTTTTCGATAAAAAAATGGTGAAGTTTCTTGTATGGAAACGGTATATTTTACCGTTTACTTTAAGTTATATATGGGAAAACATTCCCTAAGAACTGTGCAAAGAATAATGGGTCGACAACGCAGACATTTTTTTAAATTGATAAAATTTTTGGCAATTTCTGTACAAAAGCAAGACTTAATTTACATTGCTTATCAGCAAAACAGATTGATCTTCCTTAAGTAAAAACATGGAGTACCACAATCTTCTTAGATTCATGTTCTGTCTATATTTCTGAGATTAGGTATTATGTACATTATTTACATTATTCGGACTATTGTCCTCATCTTTGTCGTCATATCTAAAACAACGCTTCGGCCGTTGTACGCTCCGGCCTTCTTCAAGTGGTTGGAATGTCGAACTGAACCCTTTATTTCGCTCACTGGGGTAGACTGTTCTAGTTCCACGTGCCATGTTTGATGGATATCAGTTATCAGTTATCTCCTGTTAATTTCCCTCTGAAAGTTCTCCACTGCCTTAACCGGGTATTGAACTTACACTCTTTGGGTCCTGTCACTGGATCTAACCAACGCCTTTATCCACTGTGCCATGTGTCGATTAAGGCAGTGGAGAACTTTCAGGGGGAATTTAACAGGAGATAACTGATAACCGACATCCATTAAACGGCACGTGGAACTAGAACAGTCCACCCCAGTGAGCGAAATAAAGGTTCAGTTCGAAATTCCAACCACCTGAAGAAGGCCGGGCCTACAACGGCCGAAACGTTGTGATAGATATGGCGACAAAGATGAGGACAATAGTCCGAATAATATAAGTAATGTAGATTCATGTTCTTGCGTATAAATTTCAGGCCTTACTAAATATATATAACAATTTATTCACTAACGTCTTTGCGTGTACCTTTGAAAAAGCGAAGCATTGGGCGTCTGACAATCGTTCTTGTACAGTTTTACCCGCCCGATGATATTTAAGAGAAAATGAACAAAACAAGAAAGATGGCAGCAAAGATTAGACTGATTGATTGCCAGATGACAAGAAAGAAGCGCCATTGCTTTTCCTTTCTTCCATATAATTGCCAGACAAAAGGCGGTGCAAACATTAGTTTAGCTTGCCCGACATTTGCAGAGATATCAAAGCGTACACTTCAACCATCTCAAACGACACTAAGCCTGCATAGCCCAACGCTCAATAGACACCGCCAAGTCAATCAATACCACCACCATCGAAATATCTGCTGTTAAATTCCTATAACTAATAACAATCTATATTTTTATTTCGCTTGTTTGTAAGCGTTTTGAAGGAGGATAGACATTGTGATCCGAACGCATATTAGACTACCGAAAGTACCATTCGAAAAATAAAGCAGGATACAGTGAAACGGAAAAATGAGATTGCAGTATAGAATCCTTGTTGTGGGGGTCTCTTAGTTGATGGTCTTGAGGCGATCATAATAAAGATGTCTTCGTCTCTTTCTTCTCTCGTCCAGGTGATAACCAGTTGGTAAAATTAGAATTTCAGCAAAAAAGATTTTAAACTTCTCTATGTCATTAAACACGTCGATGTGTACATCTTCTAACTAGCCATTGGAGTTACTATCCTACCCAACTGGGGATCAGTTTCCATACACGAAAATAATGCGTCTACATTTATTGATGTTTAACTCACTGAAAACACTTTCTATCTTTCTAATATTCCCACGTTCGGCTCAGCCAATCAAAATCGACATCCTTATTTTGTCTACCATTAAAGGTCAGCCTCAGAAGGTTTGAGCCGAATACACTGCCACTAAAAAAAATAATAGTCTGAAACTATTATTTAATAACGTTAGAAACAAAGAAAAGCGTGCTATCCATGGAAGTGACAGCTGGATAATCTCCCGAAGAATGAGAAAAAAATGGAGATGTACCAGAAATGTGGTTATACAGAAGGATATTGAGAATTCCATGGAGAAAGCAATTAGCAACAAGTAAGTTGTTAAAGAGTATGGCGACAGAGAGAACAATTAAACTCAGAATCAGGAAAAACTGCTGAATATCCTTGAATACATAATGAGGAAGAAGGACTTTGAAAAACTTAACCCTCACGAGGCATCATCAGGGCAGAGCTTAGTTCGGAGGTAACTTCAACAAAAGCCATTTAAACTTATCTATGTTATTAAACACGTTGATGTGTACATCTTCTAACTAGCCGTTTGGGTTACTATACAACCCCACTGGGGAGTAGTTTCCATACACGAAAATAACACGTCTACATTTATCGACCGGTAAAACTTAACTTAATGAAAGCACTTTCTCTCTTCCTCTCTCTCTAATATTCCCACGTTCGACTAAGCCAATCAAAATCGACATCCCTATTTTGTCTGCTATCTGACCTTAAAGGTCAGCCTCAGAAGTTCTGAGGTAAATACACTGCCACTAAAAAAAAAATAATAGTCTGAATATATTATTTAATAACGTTAGAAACAAAGAAAAGTGTGCTGGATTGCTATGTGATATCCATGGCAGTGAAAGCTGGATAATCTCCCCACGAATGAGAAAAAGTGTAGATGTACCAGAAATGTGGTTCTACAGAAGGATATTGAGAATTCCATGGACAAAGCAATTAGCAACAAGTAAGTTGTTAAGTAATATGGCAACAGAGAGAACAATTAAACTCAGAATCAGGAAAAACTGCAGAATTTCCCTGGATACATAATGGAGAAGGATGACTGAAAACTAAACCCTCGCTGGGAATTTCAGGGCTTGGGAGTTAAGAGAAGGCTGCGAGCCATTCATCTGACAAAATTGTGTGAATGGATGTCGGAACGTGGTACGGGAACCTTAGTATACTTGTAAGAGCCACACGAGATAGGAAGTTGTGGAGAGTCGTGATCGGATATGCGCTGTAGATTATCATTCATTAGACCATGCTGTACCTAAGACACTTGTCAGCAACGAAAAAAAAATTACATATTTATTGCTTACGGCCGTATCACAATGAAACACCAGTTCTCGTACGATTGCCGAAGTTAAGCAACGACTTGCGTGTTCACTACCTATTTTGGTGAATACCAGTTACTCTATGTTTCAATGTGCGGTGGTGTTATGGATCAGTGGTTGCTAAATGGGGGTCAAGTGAACACTATTAGTTCGCGCAAAATTTCAGATAGTCTGCAGAAAAAATGGTACATTTTTTGAATTTTTATTAAATTTTAAATTTTCAGTTTGTTTTTTTTTATTTACTTACGGCTGCATAACGTTAAAACACTGGGTCCTGTAAGATTACCGAAGTCAAGCAACGTCTAGCGCGGTGAGTAACTAGATGGGTGACTGCTGGGAATGCCTGCTACTCTATACTTCAATGTACGGTGGTCTTATGGATCAGTGGTCGCCAGCCTATACTCCACAGACCACCGGTAGTCCGTGCAAAATTTTTGATGGTCCTCAGAAAAATTGGGGCATTATTTCAATTTTTATGAACTTCAAATTTTCGATTTGTTCTATTTAAATAATTACACTGTAATTTCTTACCGTTAATGTGTGCACTTCATATTAACAAAATAAAAATTTTCCGATTATTATTATATAAATCTATTTACCCTTTATTTCTAAATTCATATTAGAGTTCCACCAAATTTAAAATTTTACATTTAGTGGTCCATGAAGTTCAAACGGTCAGCCTCAGCGTTCCTTCAATGCAAAATTTTGTAAGCCAATAATTTTGGCAATTCTTGTTGAAACAACTTCAAGTTTTGACAGATTGTATAGAAACAGATCATGATTTTATATTTAATATTTTATTTTTGTTCTATTTTCAGGTTGAGCCATGCCGTTCACTCCCAAAGAGAAGTCATTTTACGTCTTATAATATCCTCGCAGACAGTCACCCAAGAATGTGCAGCGTGCCTTCAATGCAAAATTGTATAGGGATATGTGAAGGGCCTGGTCTATGTCCACTCCTCTTTCTGCTAGCATTGATGAACTCAAGCTGGGAATCACTTCCGCACTGGATAATGTTACCGGAGACATGCTACAACGTGTTTGACAAGAGCTTAACTATCGACTTGACGTGTGCAGTGTCACAGACGGTGCACATATTAACACTTACGAAATCGGTCCCAGAATAAACTTATGATGTTCACCACCTAAACTGTTCAATTTCATTAATTTAAACTTGGTAGTTTTCAAGAGAATTGTATTTAAAACGATGTTAAATTTTTGGGACACCCTGTATTTTATTTTATATATATATATATATATATATATATATATATATATATATATAACGGATCTAGATGGGTGACCTTTAAAGTGAACCTATATTAGCGATTTGATACGAAAGATTGAATCATATTGAAAAATCCGGTCAGAAACAACAGATTTCAACTTGTGAAGAAAACCAGCATGAAAAACCCAGGCAAACGTTCGTGATATCTAAGGCAACAGCTAGTGTTTCACCATTCTTCTCTAAAGTCTGACGGATTCTTTTAGCGATCAAATATTTCAAACACTTCTTTCAAATTATTCATCTTCGTGTTCCATGCAATCTCAAGGCTCGAAATTTTGTTGACAAAAATCTGTATTTGTTTGGATAGCGCGCGTTTTTCAAATTTCCCCGAATATTTGTTTCACATCTCGTACACAATAAAGATTCCACTCTTGCAAAGTTGGGTAAATCTGGTAAGTAATTCCAAAGAAATCCGTCCGGGAAAAATAAACACGCCAAAAAAAAAAAAAAAAAAAAACTCTAAAAGACTACAATATGAAAATCATACCCATTTTTTTCCTCTCTGATTCTAATAAAAGCGAATCAGCTTTAATAAGGAAAAAAATGTTTCTTATGCTTGGCTGAATAACAAAAAAAACAAAACAAAAAAACAAAGAGGAAATAAATTTTGAAAAGACAAAAAAGAGAAATTCTGTGTTTGAATATTTTTTACTTGAAACTAAAATATTTCCTTGAAAAATAAATAAAGACGAGATCTACATACGCACATCCAGACACATAAGCGCACACATGTGAGTGTATTCACGTGTAAATCTGTGCGTAAACATATATTTGCGATTTTTTTATGCAAATGTACATGCAACTGTGTTCTTTCACTTTGCTAATATCCCCATACAAACATACCTGCATATATTTTACAATGCGTTTATACATACACACACACACACACAAAATATATATATATATATATATATATATATATATATATATATATATATATATATATATGTGCGTTTGTGTGTGTATTTGGTATCTTGATGAACCGGTATATGTAAATATAGGTAAATAAGAAGCTTGAAAAATATAGACGATTACATGGAATACACACAAACACAGAAATACATATATGGAAAACTAACAAAATAAAAAAAACCTAAGTATAAGCTCAATTACTATATATATATATATATATATATATATATATGTGTGTGTGTGTGTGTGTAAAATCTACTAAAATATGTCTGTAAAAAGAGCACATATGAATAGCTTGTCTTTTGTCTTCATCCATGCACACACATATATATATGAAAATTTCTCCGATTTAACCAGTAGAGAAGATAGATTCACAAACATATATATATATATATATATATATATATATATATATATATATATATACACATACATACACACACCACACGAATATACACACTTACACACATCATACTCACTCCCTAATGAGCCAAATGATAACACACACCCACAGCAATACACACGCTTACACATATCATACTCACTCACTCCCTAAGTACCAAATAACACACACACAAACACTAAATAGAGACACATCCCCTCACCAGGTCCAATAAAACTGTCAAACTGACCAGAGAATTCAGAGCAACATGTATCTATCCAGCTCTTATCTCAAATAACAACTTAAAAGAGACTGTTTGACCAACACAAGGAATGTTAAAAGATTCATGTTAAAAAGATAAAAAAAAAATAAAAAAAACAAATGAAAACTACAGACAAAAGTTCATTTTCTCCAGAAAAACATTCATTTCTGTAGTTTACTGCTACCAGCAAGCAGAAATATTTCTCCTCCCGATGATGGCCATGTTGGTCGAAACTAGTCGAGGAATCTAAATGAAATAAAAAACGAAAGAATATTAATCTACAACCCAGTGTGTCTAAAGATTATATATATATATATATATATATATATATATAATAAATTATATTAATTCATCGAGTCTAGAAGAATCCTCAACTGAATGCGGAAGGCACTGCACGTCCATCTCGTCCTATTTTTGGGACTCAAAATCAGTGCGCACCGACTAACGAGATACGAACTCGAACCGCTTTGATACAATGCAATCGTCTCATCAACTGTACCAACGGGCCTCGGTGACGAAAAATTAACTGAATAGACACGATATAGCGCTGCTACTCACAAATCCGTGGTGATATTCATCCAAGTATTCAATAATCAAACGACAAGAACCACGACTTTCCTTTCCCCCGAACCGCTCCATTGCAGAGCATTAGCTGTCTCAAGCAAGGATACACATGTAATAGAATTTGGGGATTTAGGCCAATCAATAGAGTAATTCATCAAGTCTAGAAAAATCTTCAATGCTGAATATATATATATATATATATATATATATATATATATATATATATATATATATATATATATATATATATATATATATATATATATGCCAAATCGGTCGGATATCGATCCTGGCTTGAAGCAATCGGGCGTATAGCCAAACTGAATAAAATTTTGGATACAGCGAAACAGTCTATCTGAGGAGAACTTGCAGAAGGGAATTAACAGGAGATAACTGGCATCCATTAAACATGGCACGTGGAACTAGAACAGTCTAGTTAGGCACAGGCAACTGGCATGAACGGTACCCTCACGGAAATTGGGAGCGACGAGCCGAGTTCAAATTCTGGTCTCGTCTGCTATGTTCACTTTCCATTGTGTTCACATATGCCATTGCTAATGACATAAATGTATTTACCTTCAGCTGTGGCTTAAATAGGAGGACACCTTGGGGTCTCTAGACTTGTTCTTAATCATTGTAGGAGATCGACTATAGTGAATTCTAACTAATTCTGTAATACACCTTAAATTGGACACCGTAAATGTAAAATTGCGTGTGTAAATTAGAGGTTAACATAAATTAGAAAAAAAAAATCTTCTAATGACATAAAACATGTTATTGAAAACGTATTTCAGAAATGCAATATATATGAAATGGCTAGTTGAAGTACTGCAGAAACGAAAATGAAGAATGTTCTAGCAGCCTTGGGTGCCACTTCATTGGGAGTTATATTAACGAATGTTTAATTAAGGAGGAAGCGAGGTTTCTTGATAAAAAAAGCAATTTTCCTTCCAAAATTTGTCAATTTGTAGCGAACACTTAAGTCTGAAGTTGCTAGGATTATGAAGTTTCTCTCTCTCTCTCTCTCGCCGTCACTAACAGGTTTTTGCGAAAATATCCCTAAAGAGGAGAATAAAAGTGACCAATACAGAACGTATGCCTTCTGTAATTTGATACTACGAAAATAAAATTCTTCTGATGAAAAGACGGCAGATTTGATTTTCACTAAGCAATGGATAGCGAAGGAATCGAACAGACGAGTTTGAATTTCTGTAGTGTTCATTACGTCCATTTACGTGCTAATACCCATGGTAAATGCATGAATCCATCTCTTACCCCCAGCCATGGTTTAAATAGCAGGGAAGTTTACGCCGATAGTCTTGATTGGCAACCGGTCTAGGGAAATGAAAACTCTGAAGTTAAACCAGGAAACTTCACTGTTCCTATGGTAGCAGGATTTATGATCGTAACCACACAGATACTTTAGTATTTTAAGACAGTTTTTATGTTTATACATTCTCTTTAAAGATACAAATATTTAAGTAAAAGCTCTGTTTTATAATAACCAGTATTATAACATTTACCGGCCTGATTTTCCGAGAAAATTTCATAGAAAATATTCGTCCTCCGACAGGAATCGAACCTGTATCCTATACGGAGCCGTCATTTAGACTAAAGCGCCTTAACCGATCGAGCGACGGAGGATCGTTTCATTAGCAAGGTCAATTTTACTGTTTTTAAACTTCAATCTCTCATTTCAGGCTAAATGACGGTTCCGTATAGGATACAGGTTCGATTCCTGACGGAGGATGAAGATTTTATATGAAAATTTCTCGGAAATTCAGGCCGGTAAATTTATTATAAAACATAGCATTTACTTAAATATTTGTATCTATAAAAAGAATGTATAAACATAAAAATGTCTTAAAATAATTGTCTGATTTTGTCCATTATCATAATATTTTGGTATATTGAGTTAAATAAAGTCGTCGAGATTAACAAAGGAATCTGCCCACTCGGAATGGTCGACAAACGTCCCCTTCGGTCCACATACGTATTCACATAAGATGCCGTGATAATGTCACATAAACCTTGTAGGGCGGGCAGTTTAGGAGAGGGACAAATCAAAACAGCTTCAAGACTAATAACCTACGCCAGGATAAATTATCCTGGACACAGCCATTGTGGCTACAGCTGCAGTAATCGAAGTGCCCCTTAGACCCTAATAGGTTAGAGGGCTCATGTTCGTGATATCATTAGTCACAGAGAAGAAAAAAAAACTATGTTTCTTACACAACAGCTTCCAATATCTTCCATCATAAAATACAGCCGTGAATTATTGTCTTTTGTATTGGATTTTACTCTCGCGATGTTTAGAATCAATGGTCATCTATCTATCTATCTATCTATCTATCTATCTATCTCTTTCTGATCATATTTATCTATCTATCTATCTATCTATCTATCTATCTATCTATCTATCACTTTCTGGTCATATCTATCTATCTATCTATCACTTTCTGGTCATATCTATCTATCTATCTATCTATCTATCTATCTCTCTCTCTCTCTCTATATATATATATATATATATATATATATATATATATATATATCGGTTTATTAATATCTATCTGACTATCGATCTAAGTCTGTTCGTATCTATCTATCTATCTCAGTTTATTCATATCTATATGTATATCGATGTAACTCTGTTCATATCAATCTAAGTTACACAGTTTATATACATATAAAATGAATGTATAAACATATATATATATATATATATATATATATATATATATAAATTTCCACCTCACTTTATTCATATCTATCTGTCTATCGATTTCAGTCTGCTCATATTTATCTATCTATCTATCTATCTATCTATCTATCTATCTATCTATCTATCTATCTATCTTCTTATGTGTCTGTATACCTCTCTCTTTCTCTCTCTCTCTCTCGCTGTAAATATATATGTGAGTATATGTGTGTGTGTGTGTGTGCGTGTATATAAACATGCATTTAGGGGTTTATTCCGAAGATTGATCTGAAAATAATATCTTATATTTAATCAACTTGATACTGGTCGGCGTTGCGGCTTTGGCCAGAGTTTGATTCAGTTTAAATGTCGCCTTGTTATTGATGGCCGGATGCAGAAGAATAGCTCAAACGAGTAATGAAGCAATTGTTGAAGAAATCATTTTGTTTTATTCACGCTCTGCAACGTTATATATCCTACATATCCCTTTAATCTACAATTCTCACGTCCATAATTCAGTAGCACTCCAGCATGAGTGCCGCATGACTTTTTGTTTTGAGTGAAAAATAGTTCACACGTATAAACCATACTTTGTTCGAAACTAAGCGGCTTTCTGACAAAATGACCTCTGACATGAAAGAGCTTACAGAGCATCCCTGTATAATTCGCTGTCTATAGCTTTTCGTTTAACGATGATGAAAATGCAGAAAAGCAATAGGGCTAACTGTGAAAAATAACGGCTTATTGCTTCAAATCTCTCTATATCGAAAGATCTTATTGAGTTTTCTATATTTGTGGGAGTTGCTTCCTCCATTAGATTCCTTGCGGGGCAGTAATAGGAACGTGTTACCAAGACGATGCTTTCCGTAGGGAATATGTTTTTTATCGGTTAGACTTACCAGTTCCACGTCCAGACTTCTCGATTATTTGCCAATCAAGGTAAAAGACAGCCGTATCCCAAATATATTTATGTAAACTAGAACACAAAGGATCTCGACTGGAATTTGAAACCGGTACCGCGATTATACTCCTCGCACCAATAACGCTTACGACCACATGTGTGCACTTGTCTCTGTGTGGAAATAAATAGATTTTTATATCAGAGAGTTCCTCGTATACACATCTACCTACTTAAACCTCTCTCTCTCTCTCTCTCTCTCTATATATATATATATATATATATATATATATATATATATATACAGAGAGAGAGAGAGAGAGAGAGAGAGAGAGAGAGAGAGAGAGAGAGAGAGAGAATGAGAATTAAGTTAAGTTAATTAAGTTACCTGATGATCCGGAGCCCTTTAAAAAAGATTTTGGTGAAATAAATTATTTTAATGGTACCTTAAAGTCTGTTTTTCATTATATATATATATAGTCTAACGTGTTTTTACCGATTTAGCCACAGAGGAGCGTTTCGGTTAGCAAGGTCGATTTTAATCTTGCTCGCTGAAATGCTCCTCTGTGGCTCAATCAGTAAAGTACGTCAGGCTATATAACTGTTCCGTATAGGATACAGGTTCGATTCCTGTTGGAGGACGCATATGTTCTATGAAAATTTCTCGGACATTCAGGCTGATAAATGTCATTAATACTGTTTATTATAAACAGTGCATTTACTTGAATGTTTCTATCTATAAACAAAGAAAGAACGTCTTAAAATAATTGTCGGACTTTCTCCTTTTCATAATGTGTGACGTCATTTGTTTACATGTGGATACGCATCGAGCAGATAAAAATGTACGAGAGAAAATCATGGAGAATTGTAGTTTAAAAACATATATATATATATTCTGTTTATACGTTATTTTTATACATATAATTTATTTAGGTAAATACTCTGTTTTTTTTTTGTTTTTTTTTTAAATTAAATAGCATACATTACATTTACTGGTCTGAATGTTCGAGAAATTTCGTAGAAAATATGTGATTCCCAGTAACCCTAATGGAAACCATTATTTGATTATTTTTATTACAGGTTCGATTCCTGTAGGAGTAGCACATATTTTCTACGAAATTTCTCGAATATTCAGGGCGATAAATTATATCTAAAAAAGAAAAAAAAATAACGAAACAAAAAAATAATGGTCCCATATAGAGGTGTATTAAATAAATTAAAACAACTTCAATATCTACTTCTAATTTTGTAATAATTTCTACATATTTGTCTGTTCATTTTCTTTTGTAATAATTTTTTTTTTAAATTGTAACGAGACTGTATGGACACCGTGTACACACACACACACACACACACACACACACACACACACACACACACACACATATATATATATATATATATCAATTATGTTGATTGCTTCATCTTACTCAGATGAGCGCCTCTTCCCCATCCTTCGCCTTCACTTGTAAGTATATATCGAAATCTTTAATCCATACAGGGAGAGAATGAGTGGCGCCTACCATAGAGCACGATTAGCCGCTTTGCATCGTAAGGCATTTCGCAAGGATAGTGAATTCCAATCTCACTGAGTGCTCCATTCCTTTTACCCTATGCGAGACTATGAAAAAAGGGGTGTGTGATAAAACTGACAGATACTACGACCAACACACACACAAAGATATGCATGCATATATACGTACATAGATGGTGATTGCCACATCTTATTAAGATGATCACCGCCTCCTCACCGTTCGCCTTCATTTGGAATAACTTCCGCGTCTCATTTCGATGCCCATGGCCTTTAATCTGTCTCTTGAGACCAGCATTCGATTTCATAGATATGAGGCATATATGAAAGATAAACTCTGTAACCTTGATTGGGTTGATTGGATCTGCTTGGCCAACAAGTCTTCTGTCTACCACCATCTACCTTTTCAGGACGGTAAGTCAGGATGGAATTGTCGGCTTACTTCTTCTTGTTATGATAACCTTTCAAATGGTTCACATAATCTGCCCTCGACAAAAGTATGCGCTCACTAAAACCACATTTACAAGACGGCACATTATTTGGCAAATCTAGAGTGAGTTCTTTTGAGGAGATAACGTTTGATCTGTGTATGCTTGAGATATCCATCTTCAAAGGCATTGCATCCTTCCTCAATAAAATGGTTCCATTATATACGAATTGGAATCAATTCTCCCCAATGTTACACATCCATGAGCAATGTTTTCAGATTACCTTTCAGATTATCTTGAAATCTCTTCCTAGATTTATGCTGTGGACGTTTTCCTATGTTCAGTTACCCACAGAAATCTTCGGAAAATTTTGGCTCCCAATGTGTCCTGCCAATCGCACCAGTCTGAATATTATTAATTGCTTTATTTACATTATTCCGACTGTTACCCTGATCTCCAGTGCCATATTCACGAAGTTTCGGCCGTTGTACTCTCCAGCCTTCTTCATGAAATTGGAATTTCGAACCGAATTCTTTATTTCGTCCATCAGTGTAGATTGTTCTAGTTCTACGTGCCATGCCTCTTCCGGATGTCCAAATATAGGGTTCGGTGCGAAATTCCAATCATTTGAAGAAGCCCGCTCGAAAAATTGGGAATGTGGTAGTGAAGATGAGGATAACACTCTGAACAATGTAAACAATGCAAATAATCATAATACCTCATCTTAGAGACAGATATTGATTATTATTGTTTCACTGCTGTTGTATTCCGTGGGCAATCGATTTTACATTCAGTTTAGGCCGAAAATGGAGTATGTTGTAATATTTGAGCGCCAGCTGCGCAGTCAGCTTCCAGTCTCGATAGATTTCATTAGCGCCCATGTGAGTGAAAAATTATTTTCCACCCTCCAGTCTCTCACTCACAGGCGGTATGTAGTAAGCCTCTCGTTGCCCCACCGCTAATTCCATTGAAAGTGCTAAATTCCTTGGGTCCCGCTAGTGCTAACCTCACGGCTAGCAGCCGTCATACCACTTACATAGTAGCAAACAACCCACATTCTCTCCGTATACCATCGGTGAGAAGTAACTTTCATTCGAACAACCCCTTCCTGCGAAACACTGATCTATGGAATAGACTCCCAAGGGGATGTTTTGCCACAACACTAGACGCTTAATCTGTTCAATTCCAGACTTAAACGTTATCTTTCCCATCTATCCGTATAAACTGACCGTTAAGGTAACTCACTACCTGGAGAGGCACCCGGGCCTTGTACAAGGTTAAAATACATGATGCCTGCCACGACAGAGTATGATCATCACAAAGTGTCGGTTTATAATATCAACTAATGACGTGCATAAGATAAGAACAAGTCAACTTCACTATGTCTGCAGGTGTTCTCTCAGAGTCTTCCTTTTTATTAGATGGATACGTTAATAAATATTAAGGGAAACAACACCTCCAGTGGGCTTACAGCCTGCCCTGATACCAACCGATCTATTTTTACATCCCCATTCCTGTTCTTGATAGTCGTTGATTCGAAGTAATACATTCAATATTCGGACTTAAGCATTATCGAATCCAGTAAGTACTTTGGGAACACACACCGGTAAATGACCTCCTATAATCCGGTATTTTGCTGGGTCATCGAATTTAAGCATTATCGATTCCAGTAAGTACTTTGGGAACACACACCGGCTACTGTAAATGACCTTCTATAATCCGGTCCTTGCTTGGGCATCGGATTTAAGCATTATCGAGTCCAGTTGGTACTTTTGGAACACACACCGGCTAATGTAAATGACGCCCTATATTCCGGTTCTTGCACGGTCATCGAATTTAGGCATTATCAAGTCCAGTAAGTACTTTGGGAACACACACCGGCTACTGGAAATGATCTCCTATAATCCGGGTCTTCCTCGGTCATCGAATTTATGCATTATCGAGTCCAGTTTGTACTTTGGGAACACACACCGGCTACTTTAAAGGTCCTCCTATAATCCGGCTCTTGCTCGGTCATCGAATTTATGCATTATCGACTCCAGTAAGTACTTTGGGAATACACACCGGCTACTGTAGATGACTTCCTATAATCAGGTTCTTGCTCGGTCATCGAAATTATGCATTATCGAGTCCAGTAAGTACTTTGGGAACACACGCCGGCTACTGTAAATGACCTCCTATAACCCGCTTATTGCTCAGGCATCGAATTTAAGCATAGTCGAGTTCAGTTAGTAATTTAGGAACACACACCGGCTACAGTAAATGACTTCCTATAATCCGGTTCTTGCACGGTCATCGAATTTAAGCATTATCGAGTCCAGTAAGTACTTTGGTAAACACACCGGTTACTGTAAATGACCTCCTATAATACGGTTCTAGCCCGGTCATCGAATTAAACATTATCGGGTCCAGTAAGTACTTTGGGAACACACACCGGCTACTGTAAATGACCTCATATAATCCGGTACTAGCCCGGTCATCGAATTTAAGCATTATCGAGTCCAGTAAGTACTTTGGGAACCCACACCGGCTAATGTAAATGACCTCCTATAATCCGGTTCTTGCACGGTCATGAAATTTATGCTTTATCGAGTCCAGTAAGTAGTTTAGGAACACACATCGGCTAGTAAAAATGACCTCCTATAATCCGGTTCTCGCTCAGTCATCGAATTCATGCATTATCGAATCCAGTAAGTACTTTTGGAAAACACACCTGCTACTGTAAATGACCTCCTATAATCCGGTTCTTGCACGGTCATCGAATTAACGCATTATCGAATCCAGTAAGTAATAAGGGAACCCACACAGAGTCTACTGTAAATGACCTCCTATAATCCGGTTCTTGCTCGGTCACCGAATTTATGCATTATCGAGTCCAGTAAGTACTTTGGGTACACACACCGGCCACTGTAAATGACCTCCTATAATCCGGTTCTTGCTCGGTCATCGAATTAATGCATTATTGTGTCCATAAGTACTTTGGGAATACACACATTCTACTGTAAATAACCTTCTATACTCCGCTTTTGCTCGGTCATCGAATTTATGCATTATCAAGTCCAGTCAGTACTTTGGGAACACACACCGGCTACTGTAAATGAACTCCTATAATCCGGTTCTTGCTCGGGCATCGAATGTAAACATTATCGAGTGCAGTTAGTACTTTGGGAACACACACCGGCTACTGTAAATGAACTCCTATAATCCGGTTCTTGCACGTTCATCGACGTTATGCATTATCGACACCAGCAAGTATTTTTGGAACACACCGGCTACTGTAAATGACCTCTTATAATCCGTTTCTTGTAAGGCCATCGAATTTAATCATTATCGCGTCCAGTAAGTACGTTGTGAACACACACCGGCTACTGTAAATGAACTCCTATAATCCGGTTATTGCTCGGGCATCGAATTTAATCATTACCGAGTCCAGTAAGTACTTTGGGAACACACACCGGCTACTGTGAATGACCTCCTATAATCCGGTTCTTACTCGGACATCGAATTTATGCATTACCGTGTCCAGTAAGTACTTTGGGAACACACACCGGCTACTGTAAATGACCTCCTATAATCCGGTTCTTGCTCGGTCATCGAATTTATGCATTATCGAGTCCAGTAAGTACTTTGGGTACACACACCGGCCACTGTAAATGACCTCCTATAATCCGGTTCTTGCTCGGTCATCGAATTAATGCATTATTGTGTCCATAAGTACTTTGGGAATACACACATTCTACTGTAAATAACCTTCTATACTCCGCTTTTGCTCGGTCATCGAATTTATGCATTATCAAGTCCAGTCAGTACTTTGGGAACACACACCGGCTACTGTAAATGAACTCCTATAATCCGGTTCTTGCACGTTCATCGACGTTATGCATTATCGACACCAGCAAGTATTTTTGGAACACACCGGCTACTGTAAATGACCTCTTATAATCCGTTTCTTGTAAGGCCATCGAATTTAATCATTATCGCGTCCAGTAAGTACGTTGTGAACACACACCGGCTACTGTAAATGAACTCCTATAATCCGGTTATTGCTCGGGCATCGAATTTAATCATTACCGAGTCCAGTAAGTACGTTCGGAACACACACTGGCTACTGTGAATGACCTCCTATAATCCGGTTCTTTTTCCGTCATCGAATTTATGCATTATCGACTCCAGTAAGTACTTTGGGAATACACACCGGCTACTGTAAATGACTTCCTATACTCCGGATCTTGCACGGTCATAGAATTTAAGCATTATCGAGTCCAGCAGGTACTTTGGGAACACGCACCGGCCACTGTAAATGACCTCCTATAATCCAGTTCTTGTACGGTCATCGAATTAATGCATTATTGTGTCCATAAGTACTTTGGGAATACACACATTCTACTGTAAATAACCTTCTATACTCCGCTTTTGCTCGGTCATCGAATTTATGCATTATCAAGTCCAGTCAGTACTTTGGGAACACACACCAGCTACTGTAAATGAACTCCTATAATCCGGTTCTTGCACGTTCATCGACGTTATGCATTATCGACTCCAGCAAGTACTTTTGGAACACACCGGCTACTGTAAATGACCTCCTATAATCCGGTTCTTGCTCGGGCATCGAATTTAATCATTATCGAGTCCAGTAAGTACGTTGTGAACACACACCGGCTACTGTAAATGAACTCCTATAATCCGGTTATTGCTCGGGCATCGAATTTAATCATTACCGAGTCCAGTAAGTACTTTGGGAACACACACCGGCTACTGTGAATGACCTCATATAATCCGGTTCTTACTCGGTCATCGAATTTATGCATTACCGTGTCCAGTAAGTACTTTGGGAACACACACCGGCTACTGTAAATGACCTCCTATAATCCGGTTCTTGCTCGGACATAAAATTTATGCATTATCGAGTCCAGTAAGTACTTTGGGTACACACACCGGCCACTGTAAATGACCTCCTATAATCCGGTTCTTGCTCGGTCATCGAATTCTTGCATTATTGTGTCCATTAAGTACTTTGGGAATACACACCGTCTACTGTAAATAACATTCTATAATCCGGTTCTTGCTCGGTCATCGAATTTATGCATTATCAAATCCAGTTAGTACTTTGGGAACACACACCGGCTACTGTGAATGACCTCCTATAATCCAGTTCTTGCTCCGGCATCGAATTTAAACATTATCGAGCGCAGTTAGTAATTTGGGAACACCCACCGGCTACCGTAAATGACCTCCTATAATCCGGTCCTTGCACGGTCATCGAATTTAAGCATTATCGAATCCAGCAAGTACTTTGTGCACACACACCGGCTACTGTGAATGAACTCCTATAATCCGGTTCTTGCACCGTAATCGAATTTAAGCATTATCGTGTCCAGCAGGTACTTTGGGAACACACACCGGCTAATGTAAATGACCTCCTATAATCCGGTTCTTCCTCGGTCATCGAATTTTTGCATTATCGTGTCCAGTATTTACTTTGGTAAACGCACCAGCTACTGTAAATGACCTCCCATAATCAGGTTCTTGCTCGGTCATCGAAGTTATGCATTATCGAGTCCAGTAAGTACTTTGGGAACACACACCGGCTACTTTAAATGACCTCTTATAATCCGGTTCTTTCTCGGTCATCGAATTTATGCATTATCGAGTCCAGTAATTACTTTGGTAAACACACCAGCTACTGTAAATGACCGCCTATAATCCGGTCCTTGTTCGGTCATCGAATTTAAGCATTATCGAATCCAGTTAGTACTATGGAAACACACACCGGCTACTGTAAATGACCTCCTATACTCCGGTTCTCGCTCGGTCATCGAAATTTTTGCGCTGTCGGTTCCAGTAAATATTCATTTACGTGCTAATACTCTTGATAAAGTTATGAATCCTCTTCTTCTCCCCACCTATGTGTTAATAACTTGACACATCGCCTTATATAGGCTTGGATATCAACGCAGAAAGAAATGGCAGCATACTGCGGGAAAAATATCTGTCTCGTCAGTCATGAATTGAAAAATACATGTTCAGCTAAGCTGGTATCACTTTTGACACTCAACTGTAATTAATCACGTTGCCCATCTAACCTGCCTCCTTGAATGTCTCGTTAACCCGACGGCTGACTTACATACAACGCCATATTTAGGACGTTTATATCGCGGCGGATGTGGTATCAAAACTTGAAGGTGCTTAATTCATTCTTTGCCCATATGACTTAAGTTTGTATAGCCAAACTGCTCTTGACAGAAGAAAAACGTCCACACCGATTGCAATTCAATTCCTTTTGGATGTCTGCAGGCACCATTCCTGTGTTTCCCTTTCAGTCTCAATGCTTCTATGACGTATGAACTACTCGCAAGCATTCAAGAATTATGCATATTTATATAAATATTTGGCAATTTTGAAAGGTTTACCACGATTGTTACAGACCTTCCAACGTTGGAATGACAAAACAAGCGAAATTTTCTTGGGCTAGCAGCAAATGATTTAAGGCGGAGCCCAGTGTTCATTTTATCGATAGCACACTTTACAACTGAGGTCACGCACAGTAGCACAGTGACAGAATTATACCAATATTTTCCTATTTCAATAAGAACATTTACTCCCGAATATATCAATATACACTGTTTTCGACATTCACACACATATTATATATATATATATATATATATATATATATATATATATATATATATAAATTTTATATGATATTTAATTTATGACAGAAATAATCAAAAGCATCACATCAATATATGTGTTTGAGTGTGTGTGTGTTTGTGTGCGTGTGTCACTATATATATGTGTGTGTGTGTCAATATATATATATGTGTGTATGTCAATATATATATATATATATATATATATATATATATATATATATATGTATGTATGTCTGTGCTAGTGTATCAGTAAATTAAATAAAAATGTGTATCATATACATTTTGTGATATATATATATATATATATATATATATATATATATATATATACATATATATATATATAAGCGTCTGTGTTTGTGTGTACTCAAATATGGCTTGTATATGTGCGGCCATATCTGTGAGATCCGTTCAGAAAATGTGCCGATCTACTTAATGTTTTTTTTTATTCTGATTTTGACAGGATTACTATGGTTTCGCGTTGATTTTTTCTAAATTTTCCTTAAGAAATGACAAATATCATCTTATCTTCTTCGATTTTGGTTACCAATTTTTTTTGTGTGTGAGTTTTCAAAATAGAGGTTTAATATAACGTTGTTCTCTCCATTTCTCGTGCTTGCTTGAAAATTAAATATGTCTTTTGCGGAAAAGTAAGGAATGAGTTTGCCATCCCACTTTTCTCTTTGTTTTTTTACTCATAATTTTTCTTTTTCAAACTCTTTTTCTTGTTCGCTATCGCTTCGTTTCCCTTGCGATGTATTCTTTAGGCTGAATCTTAAATTGATTAAAGTTCGCGAGAATGTCTACTCGGACAAGATAAAGTACCTCTCCGGCTGCGTACTCTACAGGATAAATGATATGCACTCTTTAGAAAATGTCGGTAAATCTGACAGAAAATTGTCAGACCATCTGTGGGAAATGGAATTCATACAAGCAATCTACTTCGTGCTATTTGTTTGCTTTTCATTGTTCTACAACAGCTGAGTTTTTTTTCAACAATTTACCCGCGTCCTGGGTAAGACGATAAACTACATCCGCGTCCTGCTTATGATGATAAACTACGCCCGCGTCCTGGGTAAGACGATAAACTACATCTGCGTCCTGCGTATGATGATAAACTACGCCCGCGTCCTGGGTAAGACGATAAACTACATTCGCGTCCTGCGTATGATGATCAACTACGCCCGCGTCCTGGGTAAGACGATAAACTACATCTGCGTCCTGCGTATGATGATAAAAAACGCCAACGTCCTGGGTAAGACGATAAACTACATTCGCGTCCTGCGAATGATGATAAACTACGCCCGCGTCTTGGGTAGGACGATAAACTACATTTGCGTCCTGCGTATGATGATAAACTACGCCAGCGGCCTGGGTAAAACGATAAACTACATTAGCGTCCTGCGCATGATAATAAACTACGCCCGCGTCCTGGGTAAAACAGTAAACCGCATCTGCGTCCTGCGTATGATGATAAACTACGCCCGCGGCCTGGGTACGACGATAAACTACATCCGCGTCCCCGTACTGGGTATAATGATAGGCCACATACGCTTCCTGAGTAAGACGATAAACTACATCCGCGTCCCCGTCCTGAGTAAGACTATAGGCTACGTACGCCTCCTGGGTAACACGATAAATTATATCCGGCAGCAAGGCTTTTGATCAGGAGGTTTTGAGGAGTATGGAACCTCCTATTAATTGCTGGTGTTCCCAGGTTAACCCTGACGCGAGTTGGTAGCACCTGTCAGGGTCCCAGCTATGGACAAATAGTTAACCCCCAAAAGGCGTCAAAACACTATGAAAATATAAAAATAGGTTTTATTACCAGCAATACATTTTGGAAAAATTTGTTCATTTTTGAAAAAGAAAAATATTGCCAGCAATACATTTTTGAAAAAAATAATTACCAACAGTTCTTTTTGTTTCTCTGTGCCGTGTCCTTTCAGGACGTAGGCGATCATGGCTCTCAATCTCCTTCTCTCCCTTGTAGCTCTGAACAAGTTCCTTCACACTGCCACCTCCCCCAGCTCACCTCTGTCATCCACTTGCTTAAGGCCGCTAGGTATGTCATGCGTTGTTTTCACTTTTTTCTCTTTCCCTCTATTCGACCCGTGAGTATCAGATTCTCCAAGCCCTTCTTTCTAATTATGTGTGCCAGGAACTTCAGCTGCCTCTTCCTGATGTTAATTATAAGCCTCCTTGTTTGCATCCTCTCTAAGACCTCATCGTTGCTCACACGATTGTTCCATGATATGCTCCTCAGAACTACAGCTCCGTCGTCTCGAGCCGTAAAGAAGGACAGATGTCACGTAACACATAAGTATTATTTTCTTCGTTACCAAAGAAAGTCTCTGCCCAGCTTTTGGAATGCGTCCTTGGCCATTTACGCAATACATTTTTGAAAAAAAAAAACTGTTACCAGCAATAAGAATCTCATCGGTATTATATAACCAATTGATTAACGTAACGGTCGGAAAGTATTCGCAAAAAGTTGGAATAAAAAGCAAAAATAAGATGAAGAAAAACCTGGCCTCAGATTAATAATAAAAATACTTACGTTATTTAATTTAACGGTCTGAAAAGTGGGATAAGAAACAACAACATGATGAAGAAATGATTAGCCTTAGATTAAAAATGAAAATACTGACGCTACTTACTTTAACATTCGGGGAGTATTCATCCGAAATAGTTTGAATAAAAGTGAACAATAAGATGAAGAAAAGACTATCCTTAGATTAATAATTAAATACGTACGTTATTTAATTTAACGGTCGGAAATTATTCGACAGAGAAATTTTTTTTTTTTTTGTTTTTAAACGTTTCACCCAAAGCAAGGCGAGATGCCACTAGGATGCAAGGGGTTACAGAAAATTTGGAGCAAGATCAGATAGGAGTGATAGAAGAAAGGATGAGGAGAAGGGTAGTGGATAGATCAAGGCAACTGGAGATGTCGATTGACATTACATTTGAATAGCTGGAGATTATAGCTCTCAGGGAAACTGGAATAGGGAAGGGAGCTCCACAGGCGAGAGGTGCGAGACATGAAGCTATTGGAGTAGAAGAGACGGCTACATTTAGGAGTTTCGACAGTGAAAGGGTGAGAGCGGGATGCCAGCCTCGTAGGGCGCTTGAATTCATGAATTCTGGGAACCAGCGAATGCAGCTCCTTGGAGCAATTACCATGAAAGTATTTGTAAAACAGACAGAGAGAGGCGACGGCGATTCTGTGAGAAAGTAACTGTAGACGAGATGCCAGATCATGGCCAATTATATTGCATATCCGCCTCTGGAGCCTATCAAGAACCCCAAGGCAAACAGAAGGGGCTCCAGACCATATATGGCAGCAATACTCCATGTAAGGCCGAATTGTTGGTTTGTAGATCTGGAGGATCGATTCCGGGGAGAAAAATTTCCTGGCGCGGCACAGGGAGCCAAGTTTCCTTGTGGTGGACGAAGCAATTGACTCAATGTATTTATTCAATCTCAGGTCAGTAGTCATCGTGAGACCGAACAGCCGCAGAGAGGTGCTCTCGAGAAGTTGAGTGTCAGACATTCTAATGGGGGGCAGGGAATGATCTCTGTGGTGATTAATAGAGAGCAGTTTTGTTTTTGAAGCATTAAAGTTGACCAGCCAATTCCTGCCCCAGTTCACAACCGATTGGAGGTCCTTTTCGAGACGCACGGACCTCCAATCGGTTGTGAACTGGGACAGGAATTAGCTGGCCAACTTTAATGCTGGAATAAAAAGCCGAAGAAACGTAAGACGAAGAAAAGACTAGCCTCAAATTAATAATTAATATAAGTATGTTACCTGCTTTATAACGGTCGGGGTTTATTCAACAATTGGATGAATTGGCACCTAATGGCTAGTAATATACTTTATACTTAATAGCATTTCTTCCCGTGAGAGAATATAAGGAATAATGCTTGTCACCATTTTCAACGATAAGGTGATTTATCTTTCGTTTTGAGGGCAGTTGTAGAAATCCCACTGGCCGGGATGTTAGTCTCACCCCCCCACTTTATTAACCAGCTCTTGTGTCAGCTCTAATGATTGAAATTATTTATTTTCAATTAATTTTTTTAATAATTTCATTTCATGCAAGGCAATTAAGCCACTAAGACGAAACACGTTACTGTGTCTGAAAAGCATTTGAGAAAATAACTCTTCCACAAACGAGAAGTGCGAGATAATAAAATCTCAGCATAGAACTTATGGTTATATATAGTCATTTCGATTGTAAAATGATGAGACCTTGCCCCTTGTGCCTAAATTCATGAAGTCTAGGTACTATAGACAAATAATTATAAGAATAATTACTGTGAAAGTATTTATAGGAGAGGCATAGTGAAGGTACGTTTCGGCGGTAGGAAAGAGACTAAAAGCGAATCAGGTCAGGATCAATGGCATTGCAGATTCTTCCTTTGGCGCAAGAATCTCTAAATATATAGCAGGACGACCAAAACAGATGGCCAAAAGATTTCAGCTTCATTTCTTTTTCACCATAACTAGCAGAACAGAAGTGATTTCATGATTTTTACAGGGGCATTGATGGTGTGAATGCAAGAAACCTAAGCAAGAATTTGAACTCGTTTCGGCATTTTGTCGAGCCATGCCGATAAACAATAGTCCACTTTTCACCTCCAGTGAAATCGAAACTGTGTCTTTCTGAATAAGTCATTACTCTTCACCTTTTGTGACTCTACTGATTGTGCAAAATGGCAGCAAAATACTATATACAGAAGCCATGCTAGATGCCCTAATCAAATTTAATGTCCACCAAGAATCCTGATCTGAGAAGAGTTGATCTGTGGTGCCCCCAATATCCACTAGCTCCACTCTAAGATATATCAGTAAGCTGTGTACACGATATCATCTCAGAACATGAAAAGTCTAGATGTATTGACCTAGAAAGGTCACCAAATAAAGAATCTAACTGATATCGGCAGATGTACTAAAATAATTTATGAAATGAAATCAACTGAATTTAGACACAAGGCAGCCGGATGACAGGAAATTATATAGAGGAACGACCTTAGAGGGGAGAGAACGTATCCTGTATAAGAAGATCGAGTGTTCGAGGAAAGAACAGAAACCAAATACCCTAGATACGGCCGATGTTAATTTGACGGAAATAGGAAATGTATAAAGAATTATGTTAACTATAAAAAGGTTTCTTATTCGGCGTTACTCATATGACTATGCGATTATAAAGTAAACGATTTTGAAGAAATGGCAGGATTTAAGTAAGAATTATTTAAAAAGAACGCCTGGATGGTAAAGGATGAGGAATGACTTTTAAAAGGAAATAATTCTTCAAATGTTTGGATTTCGATTTCTCTTTTCTGATGGAAAACAAACATTTTTATCTTGACTTTTTATAGCAGCTATAAGAAAGTTACGAAGTTAGAAGTTATGTATTGATAAGAATAGACTGCGTTGTATCCTTCAGAGAATAAGTCGTAGAAACATCGAACAATGTGTATAGAGAAGTATGTTTAATATGACTCAAAATCTATTATAAAAGAAAATTTTTTTCTCATATCCATATCGGAAAAGATTTTACAAAATATCATCTTTAAAATATCCCTTGAAATCGAAGGAAAAGAGATAATAGCCACAATGTTAATGTCTTAAAGTTAGAATTCAGATAAATGGAAAGGCGGGTCCCATACGGGAATTAAATAAAACCATCATCAGAATGCATATCTGAAAAGAGAATTGTACGTAGGTCCAAATAATACGCGCGGAACATCAACAGAAAATAAGAGAAATGAAAGAAATAGCATATATTCCTCTTGCTGAAGAGATATATTTTAGAGACTAGTGTCAATTGCTGCGCAGTTGTTTTTCATTGATTAGAGTGGGGGGATTCGGAAGCTATCCCAGTGTACATATATGGGAGCATTTATTATACGGGATTCTGATATTGATGCGTGGGACTGAGTGTAGGCGGATGACATATTACGCTTCATGTATTTATATTCGTCGCTGATCCTTGTAGAAAAGAAAGCAATATTCTCACACTAGGGAAAGTCCACTTTACGAATTGATTGATTTCATTTTGTACGGCTACAATTATGTGCCATGCGTGATACCCGCTTAGGTGATCATGTATTTTTCAATACATGACTGACGAGGCAGATTTTTTCCCCGCAGTAGTCTGCTATTTCTTTCTGCGGCAGACCAGTTGACATCCAAGGCGATGTGTCTTGTTATTTACCCATAGCTGGGGGAGAGGAGAAGGAGAGGATTCATACTTTTACCAAGGGTATTAGCACGTAAATGAATGTCATGAATTCGACTGGAATTCGAATTCGACTCTGTGATTACTCAATCCAAATCCTTATTGTGTGTTGTTTAAAACTGAAATATTTTCCAGATTATAGGAGGTCATTTACAGTAGCTGGGGTTCCCAAAGTACTTACTGAACTCAATAATTCGATGATCGAGCCAGAAGCGTATTATACGAGGTCATTCAGAGTAGCCGGTTTCCACGAAGAACTTACCGGACTTGACAGTGCTTAATTTCGATCACCGAACGCGATCCGCATTATAGGAGGTCATTTACAGTAGCCGGTGTTCCCAAAGTCTTTATTGGACTCGAAAGTGATTAAACTCGATGATTGAACGAGAACCGATCTTTTCAGCGTGGTTTGACCAAAAAGCCCAATTTAAAAAGGGATGTCATTGCTTATAACGCATATGAAGAAATCTGTAGACACAGTGGATCAAATGAAATGCTTTGGCAACAATAAAATAACCAATTCAGTGCTTCGAATAACTATTTGAATAGATGGTTGGTTTGTTCTGCCGGCTGGGATTTAAAAGATACTGGGAGAGATTTTCCCATTCTGGTAGGGATGGAGTGCCTGTGGACGAATTTGATTGGAAGAACGCTGATATTTGATTGGACGAAAGCAGAATCATACTTATTATAAAACCCAGGTTGTGTGTGTGTGTGTGTGTCTGTTCGTTTATATATTGGATCGGATTTCCTACATTTTTCAACCGATTTCAACAAAACTTCACAAGACTACGTAAAATTACCTTGCGGTGGCTCTGACAGTGCCAAAATGTGGAAAAACACAATTGTTTTTGTATAAAATCAATTTGAAAACACGATTAAGAGGCATCGCTGTCGTGAGAATGAAAGGGGGACAACTCATATCGAGTTATACGTATTATAAAACCCAGGTTGTTTGTTTGTGTGTGTGTGTGTGTGTGTGTGTGTGTTCGTTTATATATGGGAGCGGATTTCCTACATTTTTCAACCGATTTCAACAAAATTTAACTTTTTTTGGCAAGTAGTGTTTCTTATTGTCTTGCACACTTTTTTCTTTTTTTATATTCAGAATGCTTTAAAAAATCCATTTACAAGACAATTGTTTATTATAAAATTCTATTCAATCGGTAGACTCATAACGATTGAAAACAATGTTTTTGCTGGAGTTTGGGTTTGAACAATTAGTAAAAAAAAAAAAAAAAAAAAACTAATTAAGACATGCGTGTCTGTCAACCTTAAACAATAATCTTTGTTAATTTTATTTTTCAGTCTTTTTGATGGACGATACTTGATCTATCTCTGACTGTTACATCCCCGGGCAACGCCGGGCTCTGCTGCTAGTTTTTAATAAAACTAGAAACCAAAATGAGATGAAACAGAATATATAGGACTAACTGGAAACACGGATTTTGGTCATGTTCCTGCCAATATAAGACAAGGTTCTAAAGATCATAGCTTGCGAGATACCCAGTCTGAGCATGACTCGCCTATCGGCCAACACCTCTTTGATAATTCGAATTGTGCAGCAAAATAAGTGGACGATTCATTTAGTATCTGTACAGAGGCAGGACCGCTCAATATTTACGTTTGACTGAAGCAGTCCGCATTAAATTACATCAACCTTCTCTATGCAAACAGAAAGGGAACTTTATTAGCTTTCTCTGTCTTTTAGGAGGTGTGTTAGTAACAATTTTTCGGTTTTAGACAAAACCTCTAACCGATTAGTTTTTATTCGAATCTTTCCTATTTTTCTTCTTTTCCCACTCGTTTTATTAGTGAATATTTCACTAATAAATTCGTAATTTATACGGGGTCCCTTTTTCATCTTCCATACACATTTTCTCCTGTAGGACGAATTATTTCTTTTTTGTCAAACAACTTTGCTAACGGTTTCTTCTCGTCGAAAAAGCTCTAAAAATGTCTTCGTGCATATTTAATCTTTATATATATATATATATATATATATATATATATATATATATATATATATAGTCATTCACAGACAGATTGTTTCGCTGTATCACAGCTCTTCATTGTGGCTAGATGTCCGATTGCTTCAAGCGTTTAACTTTTTTTTTCTCTATACGAAATACGAACTGGATTCGTACTTGAAAAGTAATGCTTAATAGCAGTAAGAGCCCCTGTTTTTTTTGTTTGTTTTTTTAAAAAAAAAACACTTTATCTGGAGAGGTCAACCCGATTTCCAGGAATATATATTATCAGACAGACTGATTCCTCAGTGTGTCTGATTGCTTCAAGCCGGGATTAAAACCCGATGGATAATTACAAAAAGATATAAATCCAAAGAGAACTCTTCATCGAAAATCTGTCTAAATCGCTACACATTTAGTTAAAATTTAACGTAGGTCGTACTTGATTGGTTGATTTGAGTAAAGACTTCAAACCTTATAACCCAACATTTTTCCTAAAAAGAGTTTGTATTTTGCTATTAAATCTAAATAAATCGTTCACCCCACAGGTGGGATGCATTGAGACCGACTGAAACACAACTGCAATTGTTTAGCGATCTTAATATGTTTTCAATGCAATATCCTATTATATATAAGCTATTTTTTATGTTTATATTTTCTTTTTATAGATACAAATATTCAAGTAAATGCTCTGTTTATAATAAACAGTATTAACGACATTTACCGGCCTGAATGTCCGAGAAATTTTCATAGAAAATATTCGTCCTCGGACATTCAGGCCAGTTAAAAAATGAACGTGTAAACATAAAAAATGTCTTAAAAATAATTATCGGACTTTGTCCATTTCATATATATATATATATATATATATATATATATATATATATATATATATATATATATATATATACGTGTGTGTGTTTTTTTGTGAGTGCGTACAAGTGTGCGTGTTTGAAAGATAATTTAAAAATCTATTGGCATATTCTATTCAATGTTGGGATCCGTTGAAATTTTTTTTTTCCTAAATGGCAAAAGACGGAATATTCACCGCAGGACAATGTGTCTTCTTTCAATTGTGAAGGGTTCCGTTAAGTCGACATTGGGAGCAATTGCATCTTACTTTAGTGCTTTCAAATTTTTAGTCTCTTCATTTCATGATAGCACTACCTACTGAACTAATTCCGAGAATCAGGAAATGTCCGAAGACATTTTGGCGCCGGACAGACAGTTGAAAGTCGTCAGTTAAATGACAATCGACATTTCGCCCCATTCAGAAATTTCGGCTCATGGAGTGGCAATTGGAAGCCATTGAACAATTGGCTGTCGTCTGATTGTCGTCAAAAAAGGGAAGAAAAAAAAATCGCTCATTTCGTCGAGTTGTTCGCTCTAAATGAAAGAGAAGGAACGAGAATAAGAGAAAGAATGAAAGAAAAAGAGAAAGTAAAACGCTCCTAAAAGTCATGTGCTATTATTTTGTTACAAATTTCACTTTTTCTTTTCGCCTTTATCAGATAGTCTAAAATGTCGCGTAATGTCGAACTCAATATAGCCCCCTGTCTAATTCTACTTGTGTGGATGTCAGTAAAATAGTCGGATCGATTTTTAAATTTGCTGTCTTTGCTTAAAATGGACAGCTAGCTAGACCTACTTTTTGATAACAAAGTTAAACTTGATGCTCAGCGTCTATTGTAACACTCTGTTTAGAATGCTTGTCTCGCAAAATAAATCTTTAGTGTTGTAAATTCTCTCAACACTATGTGTCCCACATTTATATCAGACTAAGCTAAGTTTAATCTACTTACATATGACAGGTTCTTTCTGGACATAGGAGATAATGGCTCTCCACAACTTCGTGAATGTTTTTACAGTAAAGAATATTTTACCATTTACTATCCCTCTTTGTTTTTGTTCTTTCGCCTATTCGCACACTCATTCTGAATCTCTTACCTTTTATATGCTTGGTGGGTGTTAGAGTCTCCAGGCCATTTTTCCTCGTCATATTTGTCAGAAATTTAAATTGCCTCGTTCTGATTGTAAGTATCACTTTCCTTGTAGTTCATATTCTCCATTAAACCTCTGCATTGCTCATATGTTCTGCCCATGTTATTCTAAGCATTGGTCGGTAAAATTCGATTACTTCTTCAGCTGCGAGGAGACTATACAACATTCACTGTATAATGAGCTCGCGTAAAAATATTATATCACAGTTGAGCAATATTTTATTTATTTATACTTATATTTTCAACTGCTTAAATTCTTTGCTATGTCATTATATTCGCTTTGGGTTATCTGTGCTATACATTTTAGTTGTTGCTTCTGTTGGATTACATAAAAGTCATTGCTTTCTTGGAGCGTTGATAATGACTATAAAAATTGAAAATAGATACAGAAATTTTCAGGATTTTATTATTGTTCTATATGAATAAAGTGTCGTTGCCGACACTGTACTTTGAACATGCAGTTCTGTTCGATAAAAGTGACTCACCTGATTTTTTTACTAAATGTTCTCTTCTCCAATGAACGAAAGTTGAGCTAAATTCAAAGGATAAGCGATCTACAGTCCGAAGAAGAAGCTTTGAAAGCTCTTTGAATTTAGCAGTAAGTACTGTCAAGCATCCATTCAGTATAATGTTCTGGGGATGCTTTTCTTTTCATGGAACTGGTTTCTTAAAACCTATTGAAAAGACCCTCAGGAGCGAGCAGTACAAGAGAATTTTCGAGTCTTGTCTGCTCCCTTCTGCTGAAAAGGTGCAAATCGACCCCATCAAGCTCATTTTTATGCAGGATAATGCTCCCTGTCACAAATCAAAATTGATGAAGGAATACTTTGATGAGAACCAGGTGAGTGTTATGATATGGGCGCCCCAAACTCCTGACCTCAACCCCATAGAAAACCTATGGAGCATGTTGCTCAACTGCTTTCTCGAGAGCCTGTACTTTATAATGCTCCATAAGTTTTCTATGTTGCGAATGTAAAATTGGGTAGCTGAGGTCAAAACCAGTTAAGTTTGTTATATTCACGTAAGGATTCATATAATGAAAAATCAATGTTATTCTCGAAAAAAATGTTAATGCAATATTTAATAGAAGCTAAGTGTTGTATTAGCGAAAATGTTTATTGACTGATGTGTCGGATGTGAAATTATGTATTGAAGGATGCGTGTGATATGAAACATATTTACTCAATGATGCCTAAGATGTGAAATTATTTATTGAAGGATGTCTGTGATATGAAAAATATGTGGAATGTTAAAAACGTTTACTCAATGGAGTCTGTGAAAAGAAAATATTTAATAAAGGATGTGTATGATACGAAATTGAAAAGGTGGTCGAAACAAGATTATGAGTATAAGTAAGATAGATAACTATTCAATTTGTATGAAAAGGCTATAATAATAATAATAATAAGAAGAAGAAGAAGAAGAAGAAGAAGAAGAACAATAATAATAATAATAACAATAATAATAAAAAAAGGTAGAATTACAGAAACACCCTTAATAGATTTAGATTTTGTCACAAAGATTAGGGAACTGGAGCATGATGAAGCTTAAAAGTACCTAGGAATTATCGAAGGAGATGGCATACAACACTCCCAAATGAAGGAAAAAATAAGAAAAGAGTATTACAGGCGTGTACGTCTGGTACTAAATACTGAGCTAAACTAAAAAAAATAATATCAGCCATAAACACATTGGCTCTCCATGTGGTGAAATACAGCTTTAATGTCCTTAACTGGACCATAGCTGAAATTAAGCGAATGGATGCCAAAACGAGAAAGCTTCTCACTTGCTACCTCATGCATCATCCCAAAGCTGATGTTGATCGTCTGTATGTACCCAGATCCGAAGGAGGCAGAGGATTAGTTCAACTAGAACTGTCCTACAAAACTACAACAATTGGCCTCCAAAGATACTTGGAAACTACAGAAAACTGGATGATGGTATGCGTCAAGGAACATGAAAGTAGTAAGCGTCTTTACACCGTAATGACAGAAGCCAACAAATTCAAAATGGAGTTTCAAATGGGAGTAGAGATGCAACTACAGCACAATACACCGGCTGAAACTGCAAAATACTTAAAAAAGACAGCAAAGACGAATGCAACCGACCAGATACAGAAGCGATGGCAAGATAAACCGCTTCATGGCCAATACTCCGCCTGTACTAAACAAGCTGACGTAGACAAAACCCGTACCCATCAGTGGCTACGTAGTGCAAGGTTGAAAGCTGAAACTTGAAGGTTTTATCCTTGCGGTACAGGACCAATGCTTGCTAAGTAGGAATTATCAAGCACATATACTAAAATATTGTGTCAGCCCAAAATGCAGATTATGTGATAAATATCCAGAAACGTATCAGGTTGCACGATATTGGCACCCACTGAATATAAAACCCGACATGACAGAGTGGGCCAATATCTGCACTGGAAAATCTGCAACTTCTACGGGAAGGAAACTGAAAGAAAATGGTATGAACACCACCCAGACCCGATTACGGAGATAGGACCTGTTACAATTCTATGGGATTACACAATACACACCGACAGAACAATCAAAGCCAACCGCCCAGATATTGTTATTAAAGACCACAAACAAAAAGAAAAGTGCCTCGTTATTGATATGGCAGTCCCTGCTGACTGCAATGTGTATTTGAAGATATTCAAAAAGCTGTCAAAATACAAGGACCTTGAAATAGAAATCTCGAAAATGTGGCATATGGAAACATCAACAATTCCTGTTGTAGTTGGAGCCCTAGGACTTGTTGGAAAAGATTGCAGTAGACTAATGGAAGGGATTCCTGGAAGTCCATGCCTCAAAGAGATACAAAAAATTGGTCTGACAAGTACAGCCTACACTTTACAAAGGGCTTTATCTATGTAAATTCTTTTTTTTTTTTTATCAGTGAAAAGTGTCATGACGCCATTTCTAACCTTAGGTCCCTAGGCGGGACCCGGAAAGAAATGTGAAAACTCAGCAGCAGCAGCAACAACAACAACAACAACAACAACAACAAGAAAACGAAGAAGAAGAAGAATCACAACAACAGCAACCACATCAACAACAATAATAATAATAGAAAAACAAATCAAGAAATGTACTAACAACAACACACCACTACCTGCCTAAAGGTCTTCCAACAGACTTGGTAGGTAGTGTGACCATAGCAGGAATCCAAATAGGATGATGATAATGATGATGTTAATAATAATAATAATAATATAGAAATGCTTGAGTAGGGGGCTTATCCAATATGTATTGGAAAACGTTTGCTATACAAATGCATTGGAAAACTTTTAGTATAGAAATGTCTTGGAAATATTCCAGTATATAAATACATGAGACGTGATTTAACAAAGAAATGCATTGAAACATGTTTAGTAAAGAAATGAATTGGATGGGTTTTTACTATAGAAATGAAGTGGAAATTGTGATGCATTAGAAATGTTCGGGTTTTGGAAACGCTTTCATATATAAATGTTTTTATTTTTAAACGGATTAATTAAAAGATTATTTGCGTTTTCATTATCGCATATAAATCACATTAAATTGATAAAGCTACGAACTTATAGATTTGAATTTCTTTTTCTTGGACACATCTAAATAAACAGTACGAAGAAAAACAAATTATGCCGTTGTTATTTTTGAGATTCAAGGATGAAGTTTCTGTCTCTGAAAACAAAACAGACTAAGCAATAAATAATCCTATCTTGATAATATCCTTTTAAAAAAAACATGTTTTCATTAAGATAAATGACTGGTGTTTTATTTTCACGCTCCAATGAAATAAATGACAAATGAAAACATAGTTTTTATTTTGAGGATAATCTTTATAAATCTTTGTTTTCCTGGAGATCCGTCAAGGAGGTTCATTTTCTTTGACTTAAGTTTTCCAAATAATTTCAGTTCTTCACCGATTATCCATACAGCGTTTTTTCCGGACTTCGGTTATCCGCGCGTCAAATGAAGAGAAAAATTAATCATCCGAACAACGAAATCCATTCTAATATTTCATCTCATATAAGCGGTTTTGAGAATTTAGAAAGCCGTACTCAACGTTTGATAAAAAGACTGACAAAATATAAGTTGGCTGCGCTTTCAATGAGAGCATTCTCTTGAATATAGTTCTGCTTTAATATTGCTTCGGTGGTTAGCAGCAGAAACGTGAGGAGACGGCTGCCTGCAGATACAAAAACTGACACCATTCTTTCACTACTTGCATTATTTACATAATTCGGACTGTTATCCTTATTGCGGGGAAAGTTTATCCCGGCTTTCCCGTATCCAAGGGTTGAGGTTAAAAAATTGCGAAAAAACGCGAATAAAAAACAGCAAGATTAAAGTGGACAAACTCTCTCTTTGAGGCGCGTACGAATAAAAAAAAAAAAAACTCCTGCTCGGTGTGTAACAATAAAAAAAGAAAGTGTTTATTTACATATACAGAAAAAAAGGGTAAAGGGATAAAGACAATTAAGAAAGGGAAAAGAGAAAATGTCTTTTAAGGGAAGAGAAAATGTTGATAACAGAAAAAAAAGGCTGGCTCAAAATATTTCTCTGGGCGCCTAAAGTTCTTTAAGCGAGTAGAATTTTGTTAAGGTTTAGAAACACTCACAGTTCCTGTAGAGTAGGAAAATTGTTGGTAGATATAGGAATCTTGCAGTTGAGTGAGTTCATAGGTCGACGACAGAAATTCAGTTGGCACGACGGAAAGAGTGGTGAAGGGATGCAGCTTTCAAATGGTTTTTAGGCGTGGCTGACGGTCTATCTCTCCAGACCGGTAGTAATTTCTTCTTTGGTTGAAAGTGGTTCTGAAGTTGACTGGAGCTGCCTATTAACGACCTCACAGACAGACGGTGGGTTGAATTCTCACTGCCAAATAGGCAAAGATTCTCCAAATTTATGCAGGTATGGTAGACTCCGAAGAATCGGGGACTTTTCCCTCCAAAACTGTTGAACAAATTTCCTGGTCCCTTAATTGGTCAGAAAATATATTCTTATCTTTGATAAGAATCAGGGGTCTGGGAGCCGCTTTGGAAAGTAATGAAAACAGGTTGGAGTGAACAAGCTGTGAGGTCTCCCCTAGATTTTTATGGAACCATTGAAAGAATAACGTTGGTGGAATTCCTTTTTGTATTTTCCAGCTATCTCCTTAGTCAGAAAATATATTCTTATCTCTGATAAGAATCAAGGCTTTGGGATCCGGTTTTGAAATTAAAAAAAAGTTGGAGTGAGGATAGAAAAAATAGCGAGAAAGTGAACTTGTAAAATAGTGTTCTCAAATAAAATTCCAACACATTTTCATTGACATACTCACAACGTTTCAGCCGTTGTACGCTTAGTTATTTCGCTTTTAATTTAATACTCCAAGTTATGGTTCACCACTGCTGTGTCGTGGTATTGAACTCATGACTTTTTGGGTCTAGTCACTGGATCTAACCAACGTCTTTATTCACTATCAATGCCAGGCCACAGCAGTAGTGAAACAATAATTGGAGAGTTGAGTTAAAGAGAAATAACTGAGACATTCTGAAGAGGCATGGCACGTGGAACGAGAACAATCTACCCTCGAGAGGGCGAAATAAAGGGTTCGTCTCGAAATTCCAATCACGTGAAGAAGGCCGGAGCGTACAACGCCTGAAACGTTATGAATATAGCAGTGAAGATGAGGATAACAGTCCGAATTAAGTAAAATAATGCAAGTTATCATAATACCTCATCTCAGATATAGAGGTCTAGTGTCTTTCGAACGGAACCTTGAATATCCAGCTTTATAATTTCCATATGTTTCGGTTGTTATCCCTTTTCCTGCAATGTGCTGCGCCCTTCATGTCATTTCTGAATATTTAAACGCCAACAAGAAATTTTATAACCATACTACTGCGAAATAACTTCAGATTTAATCTTGAGATTTACCAAAGGGAAGCGAATATAACTGACATTTGGAGAAGGGTATAAAATTCGATAATTTTCTCGAATTAATAAATGTACAATTTTAACAACCATCGCAACTGCTATCCTAAAATTAGTGGTTTTACATGACTATTGTTATTGCATCTTACACTTTATCTTTAAAATAATAAGCATTAACGGATAGAAAATGAAATCAGCAGATATAGAAAAATAGTGGTGTAAGACAAGGTGTGTCTTCTCACTATACAGTATGGCTATTTTATGAGAATTAGAAATCCTACAAAGGATTCATTACTAGGGGCCACAATCTTAGGAAGATATGCAAACGACGTAATTGTGATGGCAGACACAGAAAGGAAAATACAAAATCTCCGACAGAAGACAGTGAAGAATTGCGAGAAAGAAGGACTAAACATGCGAAGAAGAAGAAGAGGAGGAAGAAGAAGAAGAAAAAAGAAGAAAAGAAAGGTTAATATAAATGTATCGGTGGGATTAATGGAAATGTTCTTTTTTTATCCAGCCTCATATGTGTTTAACAGGTATTTCATAATATGTAAACAGGGACTCAAGACTTGGGATTTCTGGTTTAAAAAAAAAATTTTTTGTGTCCGGAAATATCATAATTGCTAATTTTTCCCGTTAGCAGAGATTGCAAATATTGTTGTGGTTGTAAGAAGGATTCATTTTTTAAAAGGAAAATCTTTACATGTTATTTTTACTTTTATTTTATTTTTTCACAGGTGTATTGAACACTTTTTAATATATCACTGTTTCATGTCCTGATTCAATTCTGACCATTAACCTTTTATATGTATATATATATATATATATATATATATATATATATATATATATATATATATATATATATATATGTTAATTCCATATAAACTCAACAAAATCTTTGGAAACGTCCACGCCGACTTGAAAATGATATCGTATGAGGCACCTTGTTACTCCAGGACAGAAAGGTAGAAGATTAGAGAGGGCGAATATCATGTTGAATGAGTTGGAAAATGATCTTGGAATATATATATATATATATATATATATATATATATATATATATATATATATATATATATATATATATATATATATGAACTTTATTTCAATCTCAATATTATTTCAATATATATATATATAAACTTTATTTCAATCTTTCATGAGCTTTCGATCCATAGCTATTTGTAATTAATGATGAACATGTTATTTTCGTCCATGATCAAGCTCGGAGAGTAATCATGCATAATTATTGCTCAAAAGAGAATTTAACAGTGCTTTAAAAACCTAGAAACAATTAATTTCTAAGCTACAACGTTTCAAATTAATCTAACTAATTGAATTTTTTTTATACACACACACGCTTGCACACACACGTACACACACACACACACACACACACACACACACATATATATATATATATATATTAATATGCATTTTTAAAATTATATATAGTTGGTTCTATTTGCTTCACTTCTTGACAAAGTTTAAATATATATATGAATTTGTTGAGACACGCTACACACACGCACGCACGCACACACACACACACACACACACACACACACATATATATATATATATATATATATATATATATATTAATCAAACATATATTGTTAAATATAACAGATAATGAATGTCTATTATGCTTGATCACGAGCCGTTTTAAACTCCGAATATTTGCTTTGTCCAACATTAAACTGTTCCTTGATCTAAGCTTTTGGCTCACATGAGCCATCTTCGGACTGATTACGAGCAGAGTTAAACAAAGATATTCACCATCAAAGATGATATTGTGTTATATCGACATAGAAGATTGCTATGCGACGATAACGGTCGGCGAATAGCAGACGCAGGTCGTAAATTCATGATGCGGTTCTGTGACGTCGTAACAAATGAGAGCCCAAAATATTACCAACAGAATCATATATTTAGATGCAATGTAATGTGTTGTGACTAATTTGAAATGTAATTTTGTTGAGTGTGGGTTACTTTGTTTTAATATATACATGAGGACATGATTATAACAGAGTCACCGGCAGTCTGTTGGAGTTTCATATCCAACCAACGCTTTTATCCACTGGGCCATTGGGCGCTGGTTAGATCCTGTGACTTGACCTAAAGAGTTGTGAGTTCAATACCAGGTTACCGCATTGGTGAACCAAAAACTTGGAGTGTTGAGCTAAAAGGAAATAACTAAGACATCCGGAAGTTGCATAACATGTGGAACTAGAACAATCTACTCCGGTGGACGAAACAAAGGGTTCGATTCGAAATTCCAATCACCTGAAGAAGGTCGGAGCGTACAACGGCTGAAACGTTGTGAATTTAGCAATGAAGATGAGGATAACAGTTCGAATACTGTAAGTAATATAAGTAGAGGTAATTGCAACATATTTTTTTTTATCTTTCATAGTACAAAGTCTTCTTTAAAAAGGATTTCTCTTTATTCGGCATTATCAACATCTTGTATGAATATTATAGATTTTATTTCATTTTTTGTTTTGTTTTAAAGACTTAAGTTGCATTTACTGGTTTCTGAAAGGTTTATTTTTATTATTAGCTATGAAAAGTAGGTTACAAATTGCCTATACATTTGATTGTTTTCCTATCCCTCCCCTTAGTGTCTTATAAAATGGAACAAGTTACATTTGTTTCGTAATTATGATATATGGTTGCTATTCGCTTATAGTTTGTATTAATTACTTGACTGCCATTCATGACCTTCTCTACGATTATGTTTGAAACCACATTTTATCATGATCAAAATTCACCTTCTTTTAGCGAAGGACTGACAACTTATTTAGGTAATCAGTGTAAACTCACAAGCCTCAATTTAATTTTGTTTTGTTGTTAACTGCTGTTGAAATTTAAAAAGAATTTTTTACACACCAGTTATTTATTATCCCCTGAGGAAGTAGATTTTCAGTGCTGAAACATGAAAGCCATTGTGTCGCAATTTTTAACATGTTTTTGTTTTATTCTCATATAAAAAATAATGTGCGTGTGTGTGGAAAAAAATTAATGAAAGTATGTTTCGAAAATAATATCCGATAATGCATTTCGCCTATATGGCTTCATCAGATGGATAACGAAAAATGTGTTGTGTGTATATGCATTTGGGTGTGTTTAAAATAATTAAGTCTTACGTTATGTTCCGAAGCTGGCGTTGTTTCCGACCAAAAAAATGAGTGACTTTAAAAAAAATCATTTAACATTTTATATTCTCTGCTTTAATTATCCGAGTTTCAGAATGGGCAGAATATAAATGAAAGAATAGCTTTTTTTCCATGCATTCTCAATGTCGACAGTATGTAATAAATTTGGATATGTAATTCTGACAGATTTCTAAGCTATTGACATTTGGAAAACATAACATGGAAAATTGTTTCGAGAATTATATCCGATAATTCATTTCTACTCTATGGCTTCATCAGATCGAAGTAGCAAAATGTGTTTGTGTGTATGCATTTGTGTGTGGTTAAAATAATTGAGACTAAAAATATATATAAATATAGCACATCTTCAAACTATATTTCTTCATATATATATATATATATATATATATATATATATATGTAATGCAATGGACAAAGTCCGACAATTATTTTAAGACATTTTTATGTTCATACATTCTTTTTATAGATACAAATATTTAAGCAAATGCTCTGTTTATAATAAACAGTATTAACAACATTTACCGGCTTGAATGTAGTTTAAAGACAATAAAATTGTCCTGGCGAACCGGATGCTTCTCTGTGGCCCAATCGGTTACTGGTACTTCAGATTATATGACGGTTCCGTATAGGTTACAGTTTCGATACCTGTCGAAGGACGAATAATTTCTATGAAAATTTCTCGGACATTCAGGCGGGTATATGTTGTTTAATACTGTTTATTATAAACAGAGCATTTACATAAATATTTTATCTATAAAAGAATGTATAAACATAAAATGTCTTAATATATATATATATATATATATGTGTGTGTGTATATATATATATATATATATGAAGAAATATAAGTTTTAATGTGTGCTATATTTATGGGATAAAGTGCTCAATATCAGAGACAGAGCGTATGTAAATATAAAAATAAAAGTGAACATTTAAGTCAACAGAGGTGAAAGGCTGTGTCATGCCGGACACAGTCGCAGCCTGTCGATTGCGTCCGGCATGAAAAAGCCTATCGCCTCTGAGTGTTGACTTCAATGTTCATTTTTTTTTTTATAGTCATATATATATATATATATATATATATATATATATATATATATATATATATATACGTGTATCAAAAATACTTTTACAAAATTAAAAGCGGGTTTCTCACACCGAAACAAGGACAGATTTCCATATATATATATATATATATATATATATATATATATATATATATATATATATATATATATACATATGTCCGTAAATCCTTCGTTCTTGTCTTATTATGTTTAAAGAAAGTTTACGATTTATTGTGCCGTATAGACTAGGTTACATTTGTCATTTGTGTACATTTGTGTCTAGTATCTTTAAAGTTTCACGTGTGTAGCAGTGAGTTAACTGAGAAAGTGTTCTGTATAACATTGGCAGGATATTCATATCATGAGCAGGCAAATATGATTTTGACATACGGCTGCAAAATGATAATGGTCGCGAGATAGGATTCGTGTCACCCTAAACTAGGAATCAAGGAAAACTGGGGTCCGGTCTTTTGCCTGACAAGGAAGAACACATTGTACAGGCTGTAGATGGATATTTAGGGAATGAACGGTTCCATGGCCTGCAGTTTCCCCTGACTTCAATTCTTTGGATTTTATCTGTAGCGTCTCCTGAAACAATTGCTTTATGCAGATATTAATAATAGAGACACGCTTCATCAACCCCACATGGAGTCCTGCGAAACCATTTGACATCTCATGGGAGTATCTGAAGGGGTCCGCCAGTCAATGATCCGATTGGTGCATGAGTGTGTAGAAGCATCCGGAGGCGATTTTGAACATTTGTTATGTGATGGGATAAAATGATGGCCTTATGGGCATGGGTTAATGTAAACATTTTACCTTGTTTTCGTGTGCGGAATCCGCCCCCAAAATTTGCAAAATAATTTTTCGATTGTATCTTGGATTGTACGTTATAAACTTTAAAGTAAATAACTCGAAAACGAAGGATTTTCGGCCATTTTCCTTGTTTTGGTGTGAGAAACCCGTCCCCTATCTCTCTCTCTCTATCTATCTATCTATCTATCTATCTATCTATCTATCTATCTATCTATATATATATTTGGTTGGATAGATGTGAGTTTGTGACCCTGACGATCGCTAAAGCGTGAAACCCAGGGTCACAAACTCACATCTATCCAACCAAATATGTTAGCTCTATCTCTGATATTGAGCGCTTTCTAATAAGTACCGCGCATATAATATATAAATAATTATACATATATATATTTATTTATATTTATATACACTTTTCACACACACACACACACACACACACACACACACACACACACACACACACACACACACACACACACACACACATATATATATATATATATATATATATATATATATTTATTTTTTATTTGGACCGCTTGGACCGTGGTCAAAATCTTAAGACCAAATACAAAGGGTTCAAAAAATATAAAAAATATAAAATGCTGTTACTTTAATCCAAATATATTTGCGAAACATTTACATTTAATTAGAAAATGTTGTTTATCAACAAACAAGTGAACATTTTAAGCTTTTTAATTGATTAATTTAAACATTGAAAAAAGGATTTTTGGAGTTGGTCATAAAGATAAGACCTTGTAAATAAAAATAGCAAATACAGATCAAATAAGTCACAACGACAATTTAACTCTCCGCATATCCTCCATTTTTGTGAATTACTTCGAAAATTCGCTTTGGCTTACTAACTATTAACATCTAGATGAGAGTACTTGGCATGCTCGCCCAGGATGCATAAACTGCTGCACTAAGAGCATCCACAGTTTCAAATTGCGACCCATGTTTTGCCATCCATCCCCAAACATTCTCGACTGGATTTTGATCTGGAGAGCGTTGTGGATTGCAGCATTGTCCTGATGGAAAATTCAGTTTTCTTTACATATATGAGAGCCTTTAGTAATTAGTGATGCCTTTCTTAATATGTCAATGTAACTATTATCTGTTTGACGACTTTTTACCTCCTGTAACTCAAGAGTTCCATTGTACGTAAATTAACCCCAGACCATAACTGATCCACCTCCACTGTCGTGTTGAGAAAATTTCTTTTGGGACAACTTTTGAATGCAAGTAACACTGAAAATCGTTTGGGCCATCAAGATTGAATTTTCTCGTCTGAAAACAACACTTCCTTTCATTTTATCCGCAACCCAAGTTTGATAATCGGAAGCAAATTGTAAATGGGAGGTTTTATGGCGAAGAAGAAGGCGAGGCCTCTGCAGCCGTTTCAAGTTCTTAAACCCTTTCTTATTTAAATGCCGTCGAATTGTTCAAGAGCTGCATTCAGCATCTGTATTCGCTTTTATCTGATTTGATGTTAGGCTTGAATCTCTCTTAACTTCTCGCCTAATGCGCCTGTCTAGAGATGGTGAGATTTTATTGGTAGGGATCGCTCGATTTTTTAGAAGCATACGCATCCGAATTTTTAATAAAGTTAGCAATGACGGTTCTGCTACAGTCAATTTAATTTGCAAAGGCTCGTTGCGAAAGACCTCATCTTTGAAGTTCAACAATCATGCCCTGTTCGAAGATTGTTTTACCCTTAGCCATTTTAAAATCTGAAATTTAATACTGGAAATGTGTTACGTAGATATCTACACGCCTGAAGCTATGAGAACACTGACGAGTACAAAATTCTTTGTGTAGTAATCTGTTTTTCTTTTCTCACATGGTCTTATCTTTATGACCAACCAAAAAAAAAAAATCATTTTTTCAATGTTTTGTATCTGGTCTTAAGATTTTTACCAGGGGTGTATTTTAGGATATTACATTGAAAACATGTCAATATCATCACATAGATGCAATCGTGTTCCGGTGAGCATACAACGATTGGAAATTACTGGCGAGTGAACGATTTAATCAGTTTTATAATAAAAATACGGGCCTCTTTTTATGAAAAAAGAAAAGGCTGGGGGTGGTTATAAAGTTTGTGCCTTTCCTTAGATCAACCCATCAAAGATGAGCTAATTTAAATTTAAACTAAAGGAAGAAGCAAAAATTAAGAAATTATTTTCCATATATGAGCCATGACCCGAAAGTTTGAAATCAATCACAGCAACTAGAGTCCATGTGGATGGATATATATTGTACATGCGGTTTCCTAAGAAAAATTAAATGGTATAACGAAATGCTCGAAAAGTGATAAAATTTGAGAATTTCCTACATGAAAACTATTTTTATAGTTGATGAATAAATTACTCCTTTAAATGTTACGAACGTTGGAATTTTAATCTGTTCGTTCTCTTCTTACCTATGTATCTTACCTATATATATTAGAATATATGTATCTTACCTATATATATATATATATATATATATATATATATATATATATATATATATATATATATATATATATATATATATATATATAATTATTTCTATATTATATGCACGGTACTTATTAGAAATATCTCAATATCAGAGGTAGAGCTAACATATTTGGTTGGATTGATATGAGTTTGTGACCCTCTGTTTCACGCTTTTTGCGATCGTCAGACAAACTGATTAATTCATATCAATCCAACCAAATATGTTTGAATTTATAGGTCTGATGAATTGGATTGTGATTACGATCCCAGTGTAATAAATTACTATGGAATATTAGTGTTTGAGCCGTTTATATTATATTCTTGATCTGTCCTGGACATTGAGCTCTACCTCCGGTATCTATCCTCTTGGAAATTTATATATATATATATATATATATATATATATATATATATTTACATAAATATAATATATATATATATTAATATTATATAGACATATTAAAAAATACAAGCGAAGCTAACATATTAAAAGGTTTTCACTCCTGCCCTTCAGGCTTCCACGGGAGATTTAACTTAAATTTAAAGCTCTAGAAAATGTGCAATGAAATGGAAATGGGGAGGAAGAAAAATAAACACAATGAGCTAGAGACAAATAACAGTTTTTTTTTTAAAGTGTGTTAAGAGAAAGATTTTAAAACCTAAACCAAAATATGGCTACACGGTCAATGGCTACCAAATGTTTCCTTATAGGGAAACGGTTGATATTAACATTACCTTCATCATTCCAATATTTTGCAATACTTACAGAAAAGTTCAATTTAAGAAAAGGAAAAAAGAGCAAAAAAGACAGTGTTTAACAATATTTCGACAGTATGTGTGTCTTCATCAATATTTCTTTCTTCATCAGTTTGTTTAATAATATTTCGAAAGTGTGTCTGTCTTCATCAGCTTAATTAACAATATTTCGACAGTATGTCTTTCTTCATCAATATTGCAACATTATCTCTGTCTTCAGTTTGTTTCATTTGTTTTATGTTTTACTTGCATACCCTTTTTAAATATAGCCTGAAGAAGACAGGCATACACTCGAAATATTGTTAAACACTATTGTTTACATTAATTATATTCGTACTATTGTCCTCATCTTTGATGTCGTTATCACATTGATTTCGCCGATCTGCCCTCCGGCCGAAACGTTATGATACAAACAACAAAGATGTGGACAATAGTGTAAATAATGATAACCCCTCATCCCAGAAATTGTTTCACGTTGTGTCTTTCCGTTTCCTTTTCTGAAATCATGCGCTTCTCTTTTGATGAAAGCATCGAGCAAAATGAAGAGACGCTAATCAACCACGACCCATTGAAGTTTGAACTCTAGCAAGTCTTTAGAAGTTGAGCAAAGTCACAATCAAATCTGTTGTTATTGGGGCAATTCTTACGGTGACTGACAGAATAAAGACATGGATGAAGAGAATTAACATTGATTGACCAGTGGAACAGAAAGCAAACCTCTTGGGAACAGCAAGAATAATCCAAAAAATGATGAACACTTCAAGTCAATTGCAAATTACATGTTATCTATGGCTGTTGCACGTGGCTCTCCACATCATCCTTTCATTTTTCTCCTCTGGGTAACTTGTGATCCTTTACAATCTTTCTTTGTACCTATTCTGACGGACATTCGCACGAAAACTTCTGCTTTAAATGAGTTGATAAATACATTCGTTGGTGTAAAGAATAAATGCTTTTCTCTTTAATATTCTCCCATTTGTTCTCTTAATTTAATTTTGTTTTCTACTGTCTATATTTCGACATACCATTTTGATGCCAAGCAAAATGTCGCCATATTGTAAGATTTAATGGCGTCAACCTGACTCTTACTCTATGGGTCCGACATTCACGAAGGGGATCTAATGAATGTACAATAATAATGATACTACAAATAATAAATGATGAAGAAGAAGAACAAGAAGAAGAAGAGGAAAAAGAAAGAGAACAAGAAGAAAAATAGGAAGAACAAAAAGAAGAAGAGGAAGAAGAACAAGAAGAAGAGGAAGAACAAGAACAAGAAGAGGAAGAGGAAGAAGAAGAAGAGGAAGAAAAAGAAAAAGAAGAGAAGAAGAAGAAGAAGAAGAACAAGAAGAAGAGGAAAAACAAAAAGAACAAGAAAGATATGAGGAAGAAGAACAGGAAGAAGAAGAAAAGAGGAAGAACAAGAACAAGAGGAAGAGCAGGAGGAGGAAGAAGAACACGGAGGAGAGGAGGAAGAAGAAGAAGAAAAAGAAGAAGAGGAAGAAGGAGAAAAACAAGAAGAAGAAGAAGAAGAAGAAGAAGAAGAGGAGGAAGAAGAGGAAGAAGAAGGAAGAAGAAAAAGAAGAAGAAGAAGAAGAAGAAGAGGAAGAACAAAAAGAACAAGAAGGAGATGAGGAAGAACAACAACAATAACAAGTAGATGAAGAGGAAGAAGAAGAAAAAGAAGAAGAAGAAGAAGAAGAAGAGTAAGAAGAAGAAGAGGAAGAACAAGAACAAGAAGAAGAGAAGGAAGAAGACGAAGAAGAAGAAGAATGAAGAGGAAGAAGAAGAAAAAGAAGAAGAAGAAGAAGAAGAAGAAGAAGAAGAAGAAGAAGAAGAAGAAGAAAAAGAAGAAGAAGAGGAAGAAGAACAAGAAGAAGAGGAAGAAGAAGAAGAAGAAGAAGAAGAAGAAGAAGAAGAAGAAGAAGAAGAGGAAGAAGAACAACAAGAGGAGGAGGAAAAAGAAGGAGAACAAGAAGAGGGGGAGGAAGAAGAACAAGACCACGAAGAAGAAGAGGAAAAAAAAGAACAACAACAACAACAGGAAGAACAAGAACAAGTAGAAGAAGAGGAAGAACAAGAACAAAAAGAAGAGGAGGAAGAAGAAGGAGGAGGAAGAAGAAGAGGAAGAAGATGAAATATTTAACAAACTGGAGCACAACAAAAGATTTCTGAAGAAGACAGGCATATACTCGAAATAAATGTTAACATTTAATAAAAAACATAAGTAGTTCACCCCAAGCAAGAGGGGGGTGCTACTAGTACACAAGGGGGTTACAAAGAGGGGAAAAGATTGGGTATAACGAAGGCTGAGGGAAGGATAAAAGAAGGACATTTAATGTTTTGAAGATTATAGCTATCAGAGAGGCAATTAACAGGAATTTAGTTCCACTGTTGTGAAGTGCGAGAAAAGAAGTTGTTGCAGCAGAAGAGGTGGTTACATTTAACTGTTTTGACAGTAAAAACGTGGGACCGAAATGCCAACCTAGTAGCACGCTTAAATTCATGCAGTCGGGGCACCAGTCGCTATTTATATTCGTACTATTGTCCTCATCTTTGTTGTTGATATCACAATCATTTGGCCGTTGTGCCCACCGGCCTAGATATTATGATAACAACAAACAAGATAAGGATAACAGTTCGCATATAAATAGTGTCAATTATGATAACTCCTCATCCCAGAAATTGTTTCACATTGTTAAACGCTGTATCATTTCCTTTTCTTAAATCGCGCTCTTCTGTAGGAGAAGGTAATAATTGAATACTGATAAAAAGGGAAGTAGAATAAACCGGAGATATATTGGTGGGAGATAAAAAAAAAAAAAGAAGGGTTAATAATTGTGTCCTTCTTTATGTAAGGATAGAGGAAAATGAAAAAGAGATTCCAAATAACTATGCATGAGGTTACCAAAAAGACCTTGACGTTTGTGGCAAGAAATGCTCACTAATACACAAATCAGGTGCTGGGAAATCGATAGAGATAGGAATGGAAGCATTGCTCTTCACAATGTTGGTCCTTTGCGCACACACATGTGTCAAAGCTTGAGCAGCAGCGAAAAAAGAGGGCAATGTGACGATGCTCGTTCGGTGTTGCATGTTTTATGATTTTAAGTTGGGGTTGTCCTTATCAGTAAATCAATACTTTGAGGATAATACTGTGAGTTAACGCACCACTGGACTTTAGTTTCTGTTGTGGCCTGTTTAGGGGCCAGAAAGAAAGACACGGAAGACGAAGGTAGGTTGAAATAACAGATATATACAAACCAAGAGTGTTAGTAATAAGCAGATAGAGGTGTACGTCCGAACGGTAGGCTAACACTGCGTCTCGACTGCCCGCATACACATCCACACAGGAAGTCTTGGAGGTTAGTATTTATGAAGAGGAAGAAGAGTTCATTCTAGCGTAGGTGGGTCACTACAACAGTTTCAGAAGTTCAGGTCGAGAGATCCGTCCGTTTTTGGCGAACTCTGCGGTGGCCGTCCACAAGTTATGGATGATGGGGCCCTGAAAGCGGCAATAGAGAGGCAACATCCAAAATTGTGGTGAGATTGCCGAACACCTCCAGTTTTCTGATGAAACAGTCACTTCACCAGTACCGCATAAGGAAGGCGTACAAATTGAGCAAGTTGGTGCCCAAATACTATCGGAAGCCAAAAATGAACAACCAGTGACAGCCTTGTTGCTTGCCCGGCACTGTAACCTACCCTTCTTTGATCGAGTGATTACCAGCGAGGGTCCTGTATGGCATTACCAGATACGGGACCCTGTGTCTCTCACCACAAGGCCACATCTACACCCACGCAAGATCATACTCTGTACCTGTTGGACCAGTCTTCAAGTGGTGCACTATGAACTGCTACCAACGGGCCAAACCATCACTGCGGATCTGTAATCGTAGCAGTTGGAACTTGTGCAACGGCCACTGAAACAGAAGCCGGCATTGGTTAATATGTACTGTTCCTCCTTAACAATGTCAGACCACATGTGGGGTGGGTGGTCAGATATATCATGCGACTTTGGTAAGAGACACTCTACCTTCCACTTATCTCCCAGGAACTTGAATCAACAGATTGCCATCTCTTTCCATTCCACGGAAAACTACCTTCGTGGAAAATCTTTCGAAAATGAGGCAAACCTGTGGCAGGAACTCACAGACTTCTTTACGTCAAAGACGAGCAATTTCTATATCCAGGTCATTGCGCTGCAGGGGGAACTTTAAAGAAAAGTATCTGGATGGAGATGGTGATTACTCTGAGCATTAACGCTATGTCAAATTTGCTGTATACCTTTTTATTCTAATAAATAAAAAAACGTTAAAGACGTTTACTTTGCAGTTTGAATTCGCATGGCTTTTTTAAGTTGAAGAAGATCCTAATCATTCCAGTTGGCATTAGTGCACTTGGTCCGGTAACATGCATAAAGAAAATTGATATTTATTGTTCAGTAGAACTGTTAGAGAAAGGAAGTCTTTTAGAAGCGGAAGGAATAATTCAAAAAGTGATGAACAATTAGAGAAAAATTGCAGGTCAATGAAGGTTATGGAAAGATACCAAGGCTAATTACCAAATTTTAAGAGCTTATGTGAGAAAATACTACTACTACTACAGATAATAATAATAATAATAATAATAATAATATACAATGTACATAAAATAATCAAAGCTAATCGTCCATACCTCGTGATGAAAGACTACAAGAACAGGATGAGCTTTCCTATTGACATGGCAGTGCATGTATATTGTAATGTATCTCTGAAGATCATCAAAAAACTATCAAAATACAAGGATCTTGAAGTGAAAATCGCCAAGATGTGACACATGATGATATCAATAATTCCAGTTGTAATTGGAGCCTTCAGATTGATTGGAAAAGGTGTCGATAGATTCACTAAGGATTCCTGGAAGTCCATGCCTTAAAGAAATAAAAAAAATGTATTCATAAGTATAGCTCACACATGAAAAAGAGCTTAATCTATATAAAATGTGTGTGATCTTAGTTGTTTTTTTTTTTTTTTTTTTTACCAAAATGATCAGTGAAAATGTCATGAAGCCATTTCTGATATTAGGGCTCTAGTTGGGACCCGGAAGTAAATGTGTATTCAACAGTAATCAAAGGACATAATAATAATAATAATAATAATAATAATAATCCCCGTTGTAGTTGGACCCGTAGGACTGGTTGGAAAAGATTTCAGTAGACTAATTTAAGGGATTCCTGGAAGTCCATGCCTCAAGGAGATACAAAAAATTGTTCTGACAAGTACAGCCCACACTTTATGAAGGGCTTTATCTATGTAATTTTTTTTTTTTTGTCAATGGAAAGTGTCATGATGCCATTTCTAACCTTAGGTCTCTAAGTAATGTGTAAACGCCAGAAATCAAAGGAAAAAAAAAAAAATAATAATAATTATTATTATTATTATTATTATTATTATTATATTTCGATTTCTGCTATGGTCGCACTGCTTACCAAATCTTCGCCAAGAGCTGAGACAGTGGGGTGTTTTTTATGGTTACATTTCATGATTTGTTTGTCGAACTCCCATAACATCACTAGCGTTACATAGACAAAATTATTCCTACTGTGCTGGATGTACATATGAAGACAACCTTTTGTATTTCTCGTAAGCTGGGATTTTCAATGTGCTGCCGTGTTTTTTTTTTTGTTGTTGTTGTTTTTTTAACCCTTCCAAAACACTTCAAGTATGACTGAAACTATTCTTGTTTTTAATTACCACATTTTTTTTTCTATTTTGATTTCCAGGTCTTTATACATCGATATATATATATTTTTTTAAATTCCGTGGTTGCTATATTACAGACGGTGGGTAAGTCATATCAGTTACTAGGCAAGGCTTTTTTGTTGTTGTTGTTATTATTATTATTATTATTTTTATTTTCTTTGATTTCTGGCGTTTACACATTTCTTTCCGGGTCCCGCCCAGGGACCTAAGGTTAGAAATGGCATAATGATACTTTCCACTGACAAAAAAAAAAAAAAAAAATTACATAGATAAAGCCCTTCATAAAGTGTGGGCTGTACTTGTCAGAACAATTTTTTGTATCTCCTTGAGGCATGGACTTCCAGGAATCCCTTCAATTAGTCTAGTGCAATCTTTTCCAACCAGTCCTAGGGCTCCAACTACAACAGGGATTGTTGATGTTCTCATATGCCACATTTTCGAGATTTCTATTTCAAGGTCCTTGTATTTTGACAGCTTTTTGAATATCTTCAAAGATACATTGCAGTCAGTAGGGACTGCCATATCAATAAGGAGGCACCGTTTTTGTTTGTGGTCTTTAATAACAATATCTGGGCTGTTGGCTTTGATTGTTCTGTCAGTGGGCATTGTGTAATCCAATAGAATTGTAACAGGTCCTATCTCCGTAACCGGGTCTGGGTGGTGTTCATACCAGTTTCTTTCAGTTTCCATCCTGTAGAAGTTGCAGATTTTCCAGTGCAGATATTGGCCCACTCTGTCATGTCGGGTTTTATATTCAGTGGGTGCCAACATCGTGCAACCTGATACAAGATGATAAATCGTTTCTGGATATTTATCACA
>CAHIKZ030000558.1:542500-552500 GCA_903632075.3 Acanthosepion pharaonis | reverse complement strand
TAATTAGGATCCAATTTTGTTTCAAGGCAACCAATATCTCTGATAAACAATTCATTTAACAGAAAAGAAAGAACATTTAAATAAACGAAAAGATTATTTTTGAATGTCGTAGAAGAAATAAGTAATTTACGGTTGGTAAAAAATGTTACCTGCTAATAGAAAAATTGAGAAAGAAAGAAGTAAAAAAGAGAATAATTGATTTTGTTAGTTTGATTCGTGTGTCGTTTTTAGGACAGGTAAGGAAGACGAAAAGACAAAGAGAGGAGAAAGAACAGGAGAAGAAGAAGGCTAGGGATGAAGGTCCGATTAAAGTGATGAGGTGGTGGCGGAGAGAGGATATTGGCTTAGGTGGGTGTGGAGAGTAGGACAAGGAAGTAAACAATAAGAAAAGAACAAACAAACCAGCATAGGAAAAAAAACAAAGAAGAGGAAGGGTGAAAAGAAAGAAAGAAAGAAAGAAAGGGAATGAAATGAAGTGTAGCAGAGAGAAGAAGGTTTGGAGGATTGTTACAGAAACTAAATTGATGCAAGGAAATTGGAAGAAAAGAAATAAAACAGTGAAAATATATCAATGTTGCCGATACAAAACGAACTGAAATATAACGTTGAGAAAGAAAGAAAGAAAGGAACGAAGGAAGAAAGAGAGAAAGAAAGAATGTGGAGGATTGATGAAATGAAAGAAAGAGAGGAAAAAAGAAAGAAAGTGGAGGAATGATTAAAACGAAAAAGGAAGAGAGGAAATGAAGAAAGAAAAAAAGAAAGAAAGAAAGAAAGAAAGAAAGAAAAAATGCAAGAATTATGAAAACAAAGTAAAAAAAGAGGGTCTATAGAAAGAAATAGAGAAAGTGAATAAAGAGTGAAAAGAAAGAAAGAAAGAACGAAAGAAATAGAGTGGAGGAATGATGAGATGAAAGAAAGAAAGAAAGAAAGAAAGAAAGAAAGAAAGAAAGAAAGACAGAAAATGAAGAAATAATGAAAAGGAAGACGAAAAAAGGAAAGAAAGAAAGATAATGGAGAAATGATGAAAAGGAAGAAGGAAGAAAGGATAGGAAGGAAGAAAGGATAAATAGAAAGAAAGAAGGTGGAGGAAGGATGGAAAAAGAAGAAAAAGAGGATAATTGAGAGAGAGAAAGCGAGAAAGAAAGAAAGCTTATATAAAATCATCAAGAATGATAAAAAGTAAAATGCAATAAAGTGTAGAAGAAAAATGGTGAATGAAAAATGCTATGAAAGAAAAAGGAAAAGAGAAAATAAAGCTTTGATATGAAAAATAAGAAAGAACGAAAAAAAAAAGTTTATGAAAACAAATTGAGCCTATGTCTCAGAAAGCAATAGGTGAACAGAGGCAAAAGGTAGACAAACGGAAGAAGAAAGAAAGAAAGAATAAAGAAGGAAAAGATAAAGAAAATATATTATTTGAGAAGAACGAACTTTCATTCACCAAAGGAGAAATAGGAAGAATAAAATAAGTGAATGAAAAACCTCGATCATGTCATGAAGTAAACCAGCTGTTCATTTTCACAAAATGAAAGACGGAACGTATGATTTGTCTTCTGGAAGAATGAAAAACGAAAGAAAGAAAGAAAGAAAGAAAGAAAGAAAGAAAGAAAGAAAGAAAGAAAGAACGAACGCAAAAGGTGTATTATTTATAGAAAGGAACAAACCTTTCCTTTATTCGAAAAGAGAGAATCGAGAGAGAAAAAAGTGAGCACAAAAAATTTACAAATGGAAATGACACAATCAAATTCGTAATGGAAAAGAACGAAAAAAATCCCACAAAAGGAAAACAGAAAGAACACAAATATAAACAAAGATGGCGGAAAAAAATGTCAAAAAATCTCTGAGTTATAGAAAGGGTTCAAGCAAGCAAGAGAAAAACAGACGAAAATGGACCAATAGAAGTGTTTACAAAAAGACTAGCGAAAATAATGGTTGTCTTTCGGACTATTTTTTGTTTCTCTCCTGATTGTTGGTCTTCGGACTTGACTGATTACAACCAGTAGTTACGGAAGAAAGAAACAAAGAAAAAAATTACTGGTTTCCTTACTTAACTGGTTTGCTTACTTTATTGAGGTCCTAGCAAAACTGAACTAAATTTAAGCATCTATCTATTTACCTCTCTTTATATCGTAATTGGAGCCTGCCAAGGTTGGAATATCGGCCTTGTACTGCTGCCGTTAAAGTTAGGTCGAGTAGAACTTTGCCCAACTGTTCACGAACGTTCTCAATTCTCTGTCTGGTAGCATAACATGGCGGCGACATGACACTTCTCAATGTACCTAATATAGGGGCCGTCCTGGGTATGACGATAAACTACGTCCAACAGCAAGACTTCTGATCAGGAGGTTTTGAGGAACGTGGTATGACCTCTAATTTGCCAATACACTTTGGCTTTAGGAAACAATCTGTTCTTTATTTCTGACGCGGGTTGATATGTCGTTAAACAAAATAAACCAAATCAATCTAAACCAAAGAATACATATTCTATTCATACGAATCTATCCTAAAAAGGTTGTTGGCATTAAATAACCCATTGAGGTTGATATGCCATAAAACAAAATAAACCAAACAAATCTAAACCAAAGAATACATATTCTATTCATACGAATCTATCCTAAAAATGTTGTCGGCATTAAATAACCCTTTGACGTTGATATGCCGTTAAACAAAATAAACCAAATCAATCTAAACCAAAGAATACATATTCTATTCACACGAATGTATCCTAAAAATGTTGTCGTCATTAAATAAATCACTGACGTTGATATGCCGTAAAATAAAATAAACCAAACCAATCTAAACCAAAGAATACATACTCTATTCATAGAAATGTATCCTAAGAATGTTGTCGGAAGTAAATAACCCATTGAGGTTGATATGCCGTTAAACAAAATAAACCAAACAAATCTAAACCAAAGAATACATACTCTATTCATACGAATCTATCCTAAAAATGTTATCGGAATTAAATAACCCATTGAGGTTGATATACCGTTAAACGAAATAAACCAAACCAATCTAATCCAAAGAATACATATTCTATTCATACGAATCTATCCTAAAAATGTTGTCGGCATTAAATATCCCATTGAGGTTGATATTACGTAAAACAAACCGAACCAAACCAAACCTGATATAGGGACGGGGGCCTAGGGAATTATGGATTATAGGGAACTCAACGTATAAATTAATGGTGATCCTGAAAGAAGATATTGCAAATTGTTTTGTTTCTTGGGTTTTTTTGCGTGTGGGAGGCGATGGACACATGAATGGGGTGATCAGGCTAGATCCCAAGGTGAATATTTTAAGGAAAGTTGAAAAAAACGATTAACGATCAATTCTAAGAAAACTCAATGTATGGTCATCAGCAAGAGGAACAAATTAATATGCAAGTTACAAATTACATCAATATAAAGTACAAACAAACGTAAAAATTGTGATATCTAAAAGCTCATTGTATAAGGGAAATATCCCTTCGAAAAATTTCGTTAGAAATAAAGAACAGATTGTTTCCTGTAAAGCCTAAGTGTATTGGCAAACGTCACCCTCCTTTGAACGTTGTGGACTGGGGCTACAGAATCACAAATTACTGTGTCGAATAACAGAACTCACATTACTTGAAGACTACCAATAGCAGCAACATCTAAAATGGATAGCACATGTAACTCGAAGAGCAAAATATAGAAGAATGAAGAGATTAACATTACACACCATTTCAAATAGGAAATTAGGAAAGACACCCCCATCATTACTGGAAAGGGGGGTATCAGTTACTGGATTTAAGACACCTTTTTTCCTCAAAAGTGTTTTCAGAGAAAGATTTTATAAATTTCAACTGCTCTATCAATGAATGCCAAATGTTTACTTGTTGGTAAACGGTTAATATTAGCATTACCATTATGTAAAATTGCCCCTACAATATGACAGCGAATCTGTTTATATTTCTTAGATGAGGTATTATGTACACTATTTACATTAGTCGGACTATTGTCCGAATAATGTAAATAGTGTTGTGAATAATGTAAATAGTGAAGGCTCGGGTCTTCTTCAGGTGGTTGGAATGTCGAACTAAACCCTTATTTCGCTTAAGGACATATAGCACAGTCGATAAAGGCGTTAGTTAGATCCAGTGACATGACCCAAAGAGTGTGTTAAGGCGGTGGAGAACTTGGAGAACGGAATTAACAGGAGATAACTAATAATTGACATCCATTAGACATAGCACGTAGAACTAGACTAGTCTACCTATTGAGCAAAATAAAGGGTTCAGTTCGACATTCCAACCACCTGAAGAAGGCCATAGCGTACAACGGCCGAAATGTTGTGATAAATATGGCAACAATAATGAGGCCGATAGTCCGAACAATGTAAATAGTTTACATAATACCTCATCTCAGAAATATAGACAGATACGTAAGTAATCTGTATTTGTATGTAGATTTTAGGATACGTCGCTTAAGTGAGATCTTTTTTTATTATTTATAGACGGATGTTTTTATTGTATAAGTATTGTTTAGAAGTTCATAATTATGTTTTTATTTTGCTAGTATCGTGTGTGAAAAGCTGTCTAATGTTACCATTACCTTTATACTGCTTATCAATGTGTCCTGATGATACTCTGCTCAGATAGGTGGTAAGTGAATCTCCGTGACAGTGTTGTTGTGGTGTATCCTACGTAATATACTTTTTTATTATTATTATTTATAGAGATAAAAATCTACGAATGAATTTGTATATTCATGTACAACATTGGTTTTATAAAGGGGATAGGTAATTTGGGATATAATATTTTAAATAACGGAGATGATTTGAATATTTTTTGGAAAATAAAAAAGAATGAATTTATTTTTATCGACTGGTTTTATATATCTATGGATGACGTCTTTTTATTGATATTCCGTCGTTTTTGTAGATATGATGCATTTTATTTTCGTAATATATGTTAAACTACTTCTGTAGATTAAGTTAATGGATGGATCAATAAGGCTTTGGAAGGATAATTGTTGTGGAGTTAATAGAACACCCCCAGTGGCTATATATAGTCCATAACTATAAATGAAGTGTTCCAGGTTAGATGCTGGAGAAGAATAAACCATTTGTAATCAGTCTTCAGACTAATTAATACATGCGTCACGGCAAATTGCATTACTTATATCATAAGAGCTATGAATTGCGTTATAACAGTGGCGACGAGGGATTCGAAACTCATGCGATTTATAACGGCTGTGACGAGGATACGGAACTCTTACGACTTATAAGAGTAACGAGGATTCAGGAACTCATACAAGTTGTTACTGGAGATACAAGGATTTTGGAAACACATAATTAGTGAGCATGTACATGAAAAAATATTCTTGTTGCTACGGAAACAAGGATGCAGACGACGAGAAGAATTTTGAAGCACAATGGTTTTAAAAAAAAATATCAATATGTAGAAGGAAAAAATTCTCTTGGGTCTAGGAAAGGAGAATATATTCTTGCGAATATAGAGCAAATATTGGCATCGATAACTGAAATTAAACAACAAAAAAAAACCAAAAAAACAACCGAAACAGCAACAACAACAAAATCAACATTTGCTAGAAATGCACAAACAGCAACAGGAGTTATTGGATATAATTCTAAAGAAAACAAACAAAAAAATATATATTTCAACGTCCCTTACGCCAGACGCTGTCCAAAATATCATATCAGAATTTATATACAATCCTGAAAGGTGACTGACTTTTTCTGCGTATTTTCATAGACATGAACAAATATTCAGATAGGAATGAAGCGATTGGGAAGATGAGAGAAAAACAAGATTGTTGTTGAGAAAAATAGCTCCGACAGAGTAGGAAAAAATACTGCAATTACAAATTACCGAAAAAGAAAAGTTGAAATTCGGTTTGCAAACACACTGGAGGTGCATGAAACTAACAAAAAAAGAGGACGAAGATTTTGTCACGTATGCTATTATCATCAATAAAGAACGCTACAAGTAAAAGAAATAGTTCCAGATATGTTCGAAAAGTTAATTTTCGTTCAAGGTTTAACAGCTAAAAAGATGCTAAAATACGAGCGAAATCCTTAACGTAAATTGTACAAAACAGTAATATTACATTGCAAGAAATAATGGACAATTGCCATACAATTCGATGTCTGAAACACAATGCTGAAAAAACAAAAGACAAATGTACAAAAAGGAGAATAAATCCGTGTTTTAGATGTGGTAAATTATATCTTGTAAAACACTGTCCATTTAAAAATTCACAATGTTACATATGTGGTAAATATGACATATAAAGTCATAGAACAAACCAATAAAAAATCCTCGCAGGAAGAAATTCGTACACAGCATTACGACGAAAATAATCACATGGAAGGAAATTGGAAAGCGTTTATTAAAAAAAGGACTTCCAAAGTTGCGATTTCTGTTTAGAATGCTTTGGAGAAATTACTTTTAATGTCTCATTTCGTAATAAGTATGTAAAAACTAAAGCTTATGTATGAAAAAATGTTACAAATTTATACAGTACCGACTGGATGGAACTATTTGAAATTTGCCGACAAAAGTTTATTGTAAAAACGTAAGTGTACAAGCAACCAATTAAAAAGTCAACGCGAAAATCTTAAGGAAGAATTTTAAAAATGCTTTTTAAATGTTGAACCTGTGACTTTGCACAAATACGATGGTGGTAAAACAAAAGCCTTTGCTTATGCTTCATGCTCGCTTCTACCGCATATAAAAATTACGGCCAGAGAAAAAATGAAGCTCTAGCAATTACATTTGCTGTGAAGAAATTTCATAAATTTATTCATGGAGGAAATTTTAAGTTACAAACAGAGCACAGCCCTTAATTAACAATATATGGCACAAAGAAAGGAATATCTACGCATAGAGTTAATAGAGTACAAGTCTAGAATACCATCTTATTAAATAATTATTATGATTTTACGAGGGAGTACCAACTGTCTACAAATAGAATATTTATCAATATTGATAACTAAAAATGCAGAACAATTTAAGGACACGGTTGTAGCAGCACTAAAAATCGAAATAGAAATTTTTAAAAAAAAGTGCAACGTAGTCCGACTGTTACAAGTTACCTGGAAGAAATAAAAGAAAAAGGGGAAAAATGACGTCTTTATTGTGAAAATACAAAAGAAGTTGCGAAAATTAACAAACAAAGAAATCCAAGTTTGTTACAGAGGCGCATATTAAAGGATTGTCATAGCGGACATCTTGGTATTTCAAGAATGAAATCTCATATGAGAATTTTCGTATATTATACCAGAATGGACCAAGATATTGAAAAATAGTGAAAGGTTACAGAGGTCGTGCTCTAGCAGCAAAACAACCTATCACAAAGATAGGATTTGGGCCAAAGAAACATATTTTTGGTCAAGATTGCATATAGATTTTGCAGGTCTTATGAATGGATCATATTATTCTGTAGTAGTTGATAGTTTCACTAAATGGCTGGAAAATTATAAGTGCAAACATCCCACATCTTCATTGACAGTGAATTTCTTGCATTAACTCTTCGCGAATCATGGTATACCAGACATGATAATATCTGATAAAGAAAAGCAATTCACGGGTAAATATTTCGAAGACTTTGGTAAGATGTTCTCCGTTGAAAATATTACGACCCCTCCGTTTAACCAAAGTTCAAACAAGTGGAACAATTTGTGAAACGTTCAAAAGAGCGTTGAAGAAAGCAAATTTTAAGAAAGAATATGAGGAAGAACTACACAATTTTCTGAAAGTTTAACTCCAGTACACCATTAGGCATCTCACCGGCAGAATTAATGTTTAGTAAAAAAAAATTAAATCGGTGTTCGACAAGATATTATTAAAAAATGATTAAAAACTTAATTTTTCAACATATTCAATCTGCATTATTATAATCCGAAATTGTACTCTTATTCAATTTATTATATTTGCTTTTAACTCTTATACTACAGAACATAGAAGGTAGCAAAGGAAAGCCAGAAGGAAGGACTAGTTATCAAAAAAAGACAGACCGTGTGATTCTCGCCATGAGAAAAAGAAGAAGATACGAGTTATCACTAAATCTTTATTATCTCCTCACAAAAATATACAATCTAAAAATATTTTATGGCTTTAAATAAACTGCAAATGGTTGGAGATGTTAAAAGTACAGACGTTTAAATATATTGGGAGTGTTTGAAGAGAGGATAAAATAATATGACCTTGAAATTCGATTGCGCATTGGACTAGCATAATCTACTTTCCTAAATATAAAGAAACATAAAAATTTCGTTAGAAAAATAAAGATGCGAAAATAATAGCAATCCTCTACGTCCTTGTGGAAATTAATTGAAACAAAGCAAATAATTCCGTTATTATTTACGTTTTTTTTCGTATTTTTTCCCATGAAACATGACCCAGTTCGAATGTTATTACTTTGTACGTCCATTTTACGAAGTTCTTCCTTGCAGATTAACCAGAGATTCTTGATTGGATTTAAATCAGGAGAGTTTCTGTTCCAGTCTATATTACTTTGATCTGCTCACTAGTATGGCTTTCCGGTGTCTTTTTGCAGCGTTACAATTTTTGTACTCTTCCTTGGAGTAACATCTATTGCAGACAATGGCCGTAAGAAACTAATCGACACTCGAGACAATAGTGTCTGAGCGTGATGAAAATTTGGTGCAATCACGGATGACGCAGGTTTTTCAAGTGCAAACAAATCCCATCATACACCTCGAAAAGAGATTCATATTACTGCACACCACTGCAAATGACCTAATCTGAAGAAAAAATGGAAATCAATCACATCCTGTCACTACAGTGGATCTAAAACTGACCGCATGGTGAAAGAAAGGAAACTAAAGCGGTTGTTTCAATTAATTTGCATAAGGGTGTCTGTGGCTATGAACGTTGGACAAAGAGAATACTTGAGGCAACAGTGATGTGGTTCTACAGAAGGATGCTGAGAATAACATTGAAAGATCATATAAACAACGAGAATGTTTTAAGGATAATGGTAACAGAAAAGTTATTTATATTTATATGAATATAGCTGAGATTTCTGGGATACCTAAAATGAAAACAAATAAGGCATGGAAAAACTCAAATTCTGAATGGTCAATAAACATGCAAGTGGGCGTTACTATCCACCCACGCACAAGTATGTTTTCAGCTCGTGACTAAGTTTAAAGTTCGCGCCTATTTTCCGTGAGCCACCCAAAGTAAATAAATAAATTAAAAAAATCATTCACACTCACCAGCGAGCGTCGTGACTCCGAACGACTTGCCACAAGAATCCACGTCACATCATCTTAAGTTTTAACGTTTCTATGAACATTCAACAAACATTAAGAAATCTTCACTTACTCACCAATTCATTTTTTGCAGAAGCCTGAACTTATTTCCTGCAAATGAATTAACTTTACATTTTCCAATCTTTCAAGAATATTGTCTCAGAATATTAATGAAAGGAAGAGAACTTCATTGAACTAAATTGGCACAGTTTTTTTTACGTAAATTTATTGCTTAAATGAACAGTAACTTTCTAAGAGAAAAAATTTATCCTACAACTCACTTTATGGAACTTCATTCATTCATTCTACCAAACTGCATTTCTTATCTGAACTCATCAACTAAAATCAAACATATACATAAATTGAGTTATACACTAATTAAACAAACTTACATTTCATTAAAAAATCTAAGGCATTATGTAAAAACCTTTTTTTGTAACAAAAATATAATGAAAGTTGTTTGTTTAACAAATATGCTTTTTGTCTTTTCTCAAATTTGTTTATTGTTTCCTCTCCCTTTGTTGAAGAAAAATGTAGAATTTTTTGGAGGATATATAATTTTTGCAAGCAACCTATAAAAATATTCTTGATACATAGTTATCCCCCCTACAAATATTGATTTTTGAAAAGTAAGAAGGAAAGCTGAAAACCTGAAATAACTTGCCTACCGAGACTGTAGCGTAAGAACGAACAGGAAGTTGTGAAGGGCCTTGATCGTCTACGTCAT
>CAHIKZ030000558.1:472500-537500 GCA_903632075.3 Acanthosepion pharaonis | reverse complement strand
AGACGGCTGAGACCCCATCGTAAAATCATAGTTTGATAAGATGGTACTCTAGACTTGTACTCTATTACCTCAATGCGTAGATATTCCTTTTTTTTAACCACATATTGTTAATAAAGGGCCAGTTTTTAATTTAAAACTTCTTTCGCGAATAAATTTATGAAATTTCTTCTCAGCAAATAATTGCTAGAGCTTCACTTTCCCTCTGACTGTAATTTTTATCTGCCCTAGAAGCGAGCATGAAGCATAAGTAAAGGCTTTTATTTTATCGTCATCGTATTTGTGTAAAAACCGCCGCTTCAAAACCATATTCACTAGCATCTGACGCCATTACAATTTCTGCTTTTGGATTTTTGTATACTAATGATAAATTTGTCTTAATTTTTTTTTTCGTCAAACGAAGTTTGCCAATTATAATTCCAGTTCAACTTTACTCTTTTTTAAGTACATCGTTCAGTGGGGTACTCAAATTATGCATATTTTGTACATATATTTAATAGTAATTAGCCTGTTCTTGAAAAGCTTGTAACGTGGTCACATTTGTTGGTCTAGACATATTTGATACTACATAAGTTTTCCGTCATCATTTCTTTCTTTCTATCATTTTTTCTGTTTCTTAATACTTCGCTCAGATTCTTGATTTAAGTGATTTTGCTCTCAGTGTTCACAGACAACTGACAGAAAAGGGGAAAATATTCCAGTATAATAGATTTTATGATGAGCGGATTGTAGTATTAAGCGAATCTTCTGCTGTAGACCAGCGAAGTATAGATGAAGCAGAGGAAAGAGGAATACAATAGGATAAAAGGTGAGTTTCCTTCTCGCATCGCGGCGAGCGGTATCTGATTCCTTTCTGTCCACTCTCTGTGTGTATGTTTGTTTCCGACGTTAATGACCACAGTCCTATAGAAAACAGCGTTATTTTTAAGTCACCATCTTCTAAAAAAAGCAATTTATCAACAACACGAGTTCTGGCTTCAATCGGTGACCTACTTTGTCAGGTTCGTTCGACATGCTTCTTGTGATGTCCACATAAGCTGATAATCATCTGGATCAATATCTAAAACAATTTCAGTAATATCATCCAGATGATTCCATTTAACAAGTTTTCGTCTGAAACTGATTTCGCTACGATATCTTAAGGTTAGCATCGCTTTTTTTTATAATTTTGGTCCTTCTTGATATTTACTTTATATACAGCCCAATTCCAGTGGAGCAGCGACAGCCCATAAGACATTGGTCATATCAGCCAAAAAATTCAGCCTCCCATGCCATTCACCGTCTGGTTTGCGATGACAGATGTATTACTGTCTACCAGATAGTTAAGTACATAGGCATAACTCCTGGTTCGGTCCATAGTATTTTAACTGAAATCTTGGGAATGAGCAAGTAGTCTGCAAGATGGGTTCCAAGAATACTGGCACCAGAACAGAGGCTGAAAAGGGTTGACATGCCCATGATACTTCTGCCTCGCTTAGAGGCTAATCTTGTCATTTTCCACCGCCGATTATTACCTCATGATAAACCCTAGGCTCACCACTTCGAACCTGAATCAAAGATTCGAAGCAAACAGTGGAAACACTCTGGTTCTTCACCCGAAGATATTCAAGCAGACAGCGCCTGTTGTCAAGTTGATGGCTTCTGTATTTGTTTTTTGTTTTTTTATTATTATTCTGAAGGCGTAATCATGATAGATTACATGGAAAAATGAAACACAATCAATGGACAGTACTATGTATCAGTTTTAAGAAAATTGAAAGAAACAAGTCGAAAAGCAGTTAAGGTGTTTTTTTTTTTTTTTGTTTTTTTTTTGTTTGTTTGCTTCAGGCTAATGCGCCCGTTCAAAGTACCCAGGCTGCAATGATTGAAGCAGGTACTGTGGCACTGCATTTCTCCCCCACACGCCACCCCCATTCTCCTTACTTACCAGACTTAACTCCATCTGACTACTTCTTGTGTTCTAAACTCAAATCCGACCTACGTGGTCGCCATTTTGGAAATAATGATGAAATCATATGTTGTGTGGAAGTGTTTCTGGAGAACCAGGATGCCACCTTCTTCTATGATGGGATTGTAATTGCATTGATATCACTAAATTGAAAAATAGTGAAAAACTGTCTTTCTGGGTGAGGCTTAAAACTTTTTGAACGACCCTTATATTAGATAGGGGAACAGAGAATGATTGACACCGCTAAACCCTCTAAATTATCTTGTTGAGTGTTGCCCGTGCATTAAAAAAAACACGCTTAGATATAAGTGTTTACTTTATCAAATAAGGATTAAGATATATTAATCCTTTGAGATTTTTAGATTGATTTATAACATTTTCCTGCACAAATATTATGTATTTCGTTTTCGATTTATTTTTATGTGAAAAAAGCGTGACAAGTTTATTTTTAACCGAACGAAGAAATAGGCGTTTATTTTCCTCAACAAATATTTTCAGTATCACTGCATTGTTTGTTAATGCATTTAAAGTAACATACATTTAATATTATAGCATGGAATTTTTAATCGATGTTTTGGTGATAATTGTCATCCAAAGTATGTTTTTATCGACTCAAATCAAACAGTCGTACCATTAGAGTTGATGAGAAGCATATAAAGATGATCTATACAACCAATATCTATACTGTGATGACATAAAAACTATCTAGTTAAATTACTTGTTTTTATCAATTCACCCCAATCAAAGCAAGAAAGATGCGAGTCGCAAGGCTACTGGAAGTGAAAGAGAAGGAAAATAATTTAGACGGACCCTATATCATGGGGAAAAATAATAAGTATAATATATACATAGTGAAAATTTCAGAGATTCGGCAGAGACGTTAAAGCAGTGGTTTTCAACCATTTTGCTGGAGCGGAACCACAAAAACATTTCAGTAGCTCGAGGAATCCCTGCAATAAATTATTAGTCTTATGCAAAAAATAAGCTTTCAATTATTAAAATAAAATAAAAATACTCATCTTCAAATTTTTTTACAAAAAAGTTTCATTAAATTCCGACAATTATTTGATTTTTGAGAGAATTTCCAAATTAATGTGTCTGTCTACGAAAAAAAGTGGGTGATATAATTTTTACGTTTTTCATTGTAAAACAGTCGTAACGTTTATTTAACCGCTAAACTCAAATCAAAACAAAATTTTCTGAAAAAATTTCGAAAATGTTCGAAGGGATTGAAAATTTTAAAAAAATAATTAAAAATTACTTTGATCTTTCCTCTTAATAAAAATATAAATATTTTGATGGAAAAAGTTTGTTTTAAGTTTGGGACCTTTTTTATTCATACTATGCTGTTTTGTTATTGATTTAGAGGAGGTACCTAAACACACATATCTGCATAGGAGAATTAAAAATTCCTGTCAATCATAGTACTTGTGTAACTTCTTGCGGAATCCCTGGGCTGTACTGGCGGAACGCTAGGGTTCCGCGGAACCCTGGTTGTAAACCAATGCGTTAAAGTATAATTTAGAAGGTACAGGAGACCCCCCCCCTAAAAACAAGGGAAAAATCTCTTCTGATCAAAAGGCCGGTAAGGCATGTAAACCGGACGATAGGTGAACCTATCTACTTCTATGGAAAATAAGAATAAAAATAATTATTTTTTAACCAAAATAATGATATGATCAATATTTACATAACTTTTTGCAGATTTAAAGAAACGTCGAAATGAAAGATGTCAACTTTTTGACGCGAAACAATTAAAACTATTTGAGAAGGCATACTTGATTATTTCATCTGATTTTTTTTTTAAACTAAAACTTACTATGAAATTTTAAATAACTATTCATTCGGTTAGTCAGATCAATAAATACTCGAAATCGATAGAGACGCTTTTCTTATTGGTGAAATCTTGTTTTAGAAAATATCTAAACAGATTTGTCGTATGTTATCACGCCTCAACGATTCACGTTCGTTTGGACGTTTCATTCAGGAAAACATTCTTCTATTTTACCCTCGTCCTACGTGCTTTTTTCACACACAAACACACAACACACACACACATATATATATGTATGTAGGTATTCTTCTTTTTACTAGAATACATATATTTTTTTATATTTTTCTACATCTTCCAACTTATCTTTTCTTCTGGTTTTGTTCGCGTGATCATATCCATTCAGTCCCTCCATAATCAAGAAGAACGATTTACTTTTTTTTTGTAAAAATCCGAATACAAGTTTTCATCCAATTCCTTGTCGCTTTTGTATTCCAGATGATGCCAACAGAAGTGTAAAGTATTAGATTAGTGTTTTTTGTAAAACAACAGTTTGACATACATACAAAAATGTGTAAATACATACACATTATATATATATATATATATATATACATATATATATATATATTCCCTTATATATACTTATACATACATATATATATGAACTAATATACATACATATATATATATATATATAATCGCTTATATATATATATATATATATATACATATATATATATGCACTCATATACCTATATATACACATATCTATATTTGTATACTCATTTATTCATATATATATATATATATATATATATATATATATATATATATATATACACATATATAGGGAAAGAGAGAATGCTGCCTGTCTGTCTTTACTTTCATTTGTTTTGCTGTTGAGATCGTCGTCCTCGCCAGTAAACGCATTGCGCCGAAAGATAAGAGTGTCAAAAGCAGAATATTATATTTTTGTAAAATAGATTTGTGAACATATCTGGTCAGAATTAGATTATCTACCGGACCAATTGCATTTACCAATAACCCGTCAAAAGGTGGGTAGGGGCGGAGGGAAGAATATGTAGAAAGAGAAGTCAAGCAAACCCTGAAACAGAAAAAAAAAGTAAAGTGAAAGAAAAGCTGGAAAGGCAAAAAAATAAATAAATAAATAAATAAAATAAAAAAATAAACGACCGGAAAATAAACGAAACACAATAAAGATGGAAGAGGAGTGTTTGAAGAAAAAAAAAAAAAGAAGATAGAAGTGGAATGAAGGAACCATGGATAACAGCAGCGAAATTGATCGAAAGATAATTTCATGATTAAAAAAAGAAAAGAAAAGAAAAAGAAAAGAAAGGAAAAAAAAAACAACTAATGAGACAATGATGTTGAAAGCTGGATAACGAATAAATTATGAAGATAGATAACGTAAAAGACGAAAAATAGTGAAAGATAATAAGATTATGTAGCAACAGACGGAGATAAGTGCAAGGAATATATCAACGAAAAAAAAAAGAAAAAAGGGAAGGAATTAGGTAGATATAGAAATAAAAGAGGTAACATGAATTAAGTTTTAAAAAAGAGAATCAAACGGGAAAAAAAATGATGAGAAAAGGGTGAGACCGGAAGTGAAAAAAACGGAAGAAAAAATACCAAGTAAGAAAAAAAAAAGATGAAGGTTCAAAAAGGAAAAAAAACTAATGAAAACAGAGGAAGAAAAAAAATTAATACGAAAGCAAAGGCTACAAATGATGAGCGGAATGTCTTCTTTTTCTTCTTTCTCTTTTTCTTCTTCTTCCTCCCCACTTATTTCTTCTTCTTTTTCCTCCCCCTTCTTTTTATTCTTGATTTTTTCTTCTACTTCTTTTTTTTTTCTTTTTTTCTTCTACTTCTTTTTTTTTTCTTTTTTTCTTCTACTTCTTCTTCCTCCCCCCTTCTTTTTCATCTTGTTCTTTCTTCTTCTTCTTCTTCTTCTACGTTCTGTGTCCCTCAGGACTTTGACGATCATGGTTCTCCACAATTTCCTGTCCTTGCAACTTCTCTTTTCGCCATCCATTCACTCAAGCTCGCCAGGCAGGTTATGCATTGCTTTCCTTCAATCTGTCCTGTGAGTATCACATTTTCCAAGCTCTCTTTCCTCATTATTTTCCCCATAAATTTCAACATTCTCTTCCTGACGTGAAGTATAGGTTAATTTGGATTTCCATTGTGTCTAGAATTTCGTCTCTGCTCATATCTTCGGTCCATGGCATTCTCACATTCTTGAAGAAGAAAACGAAAAACACGGAGATATAGAAAAGCAAGACAGATATTTCGATAGAAACCCCTAAAAGCAAGTAAAATAAAATGTAAAGGAAAAACAAAAGGAAATAACGGGGTTGCAATATTAACAAAGAAACCGAATAAAATAAATTAAATTAAAGAAATAAGGCATAAATTCCGAAAGAGAAATGGAGACAATTTTAGAAAGAAAAAAAGAAAAAGAAATTATTAAAAAAATTAAAAAAAAAAACAGAAGAAGGATAAAGGGTAATACGAACGAAAAGAACGGAGAAAGAACATCAAGAAGGATAAAAAGAATAAAATTAAAAATAAAGAAGTAAAAAAAAAAGAAATAAAAAAGTAAGGATGAAAGAAAAAAATTTAAATTAGAAAATAAAGGAAAAAAAAAAAAATAAGAAAAGGACAGATAAAAATAATGTATGAATTTTTTTTTTATAAAATAAAGAAATTAAAGAAAGAAATAAAAAAGAAATCATGGAAGTAAAAAAAAGGAAAAGAAAATTAAAAGAAACAATTCAAAAAGAAAAATTAATGAAAACTAAAAATAAAGAAAGTAGATACAAAGAATGAAATCACAGAAAAATAGAAACGATGTTGAAAGAACGAAAAAAAAAAAAAGAAAAACGAAAAAGAAAAGTGCAAAACGAAACAAAAAGAAAGGAATGAAAAAACATTGAGTGAACGAACAATGTAGAGAAAAGAATGAATCCGAATGAATAACGAGGCATAAAGAAAAAAATAGAGAAAAATATTAATGAGGAAGAATTGTAATGAAAGAATAAACTTAAAAGCGAGAAAAAGAACGCGCAAGAAAGAAAGTGGAAATATTAAAATGAATACACGTTTGTAAATATAGAAATGTATGCGTTCAAAATGTATGCATTATATGAATTAGAAACGAAAAAAAACCCAGTAAAATTGGAAGAGACGAATTAAAAAAGAAAAAATCAAGAAAGGAGAAGAGGGCCCATAGGAAAAATCGTTTTAGAAAGTCAGTGTAAAAGAATAAAAAACAAAAGCAGTTAAGATGGCGTCGTTCCACTAAAGAGCAATAAAACATTGTGACGTTGATTCCGTTCCCTCTTTGACCAATCACGTGAAAAACAAAATATTTTCCTGAGCTTGTTCAATATTCAATATAGGGTAAAAGGTAAACAAGAACAGATTCTCAAACACACCCACGCATGTATGCTTATTTATATATATATATATATATATATATATATATATATATATATATATATATATATATATATATAAGTGTGTGTGTATGCGCGTGTTAGTGTGTGCGTGTTTGTATGTGCCTGTTTGTGCGTGCACGCAACTTACGCGGGTGTGTATGTGCGCGTGTGTTTGGGGATTAAGCAATTAGACATTATGCAGGCTAGAATTACAATGTCCCCATTGTTTATACAACAAACGCACCGTCCCGGATATTAATCATTTTTCCTATCCTTCATATATATATATATATATATATATATATATATATATAGATAGATAGATAGATAGATAGATGAAGAGTAATAGTGATCAGCTCTACCCACTTTCCAAAAATTTGCCAAATGTGCCTGAAAAACCATACCACGAGTCGACCCAAGTCTTGTTAGCGAAATTGGGTAGACGGAACACTTGGGGGCCGTCGATAGCTGTGCTAGCACGAAGTCACTAGTCATCGTGGCTGATGGCTTGAATCGTGCTGGCCTTGTTCAGATTGTTGTAACTAAGGTCTACTCAGCATAGTTTGAGTATAAATCACAGGTGGGCTCTGAGGGTGTTGACGAAACACAGATGTGCCTAAGCGAGCGCTTGAATTATGGATTTCTAGCCGCCCAAGTAGAGGGAATCCTCGAATATGTCTGTCCAGCTATTATATATATATATATATATATATATATATATATATATATACATTATTCGGACTGTTGGCCTCATCTTTGTTGCCATATTTATCACAGCGTTTCGGCCGTTGTAAGCTCCGGCCTTCTTCAGGTGGTTGGAATGTCGATCTGTTACAGGACCCAAAGAGTGTGAGTTCAATACGTGGTTAAGCGAATTAACAAGAGATAACTGATAATTGACATCCATAAGGCATGGCACGTGGAACTAGAACAGTCTAACCGAGCGAGCGAAATAAAGGGTTCAGTTCGACATTCCACCTATCTGAAGAAGGCCAGAGCGTATAACGGCCTAAATGTAATAAATATGGCAACAAAGATGAGGACAATAGTCCGAATAATGTAAATAGTGTACATAACAACGCATCTCAGAAATATATATATATATATATATATATATATATATATATATATATATATATATATATTTAATTAATTCATCGAGTATGATAGAAACCTCAACAGAATGCAAAAAGCACTGGAGAATTGAAACCCTGACAGTTAGGTTGCCAAGCAAACATCATACCAACTGTTCTAATGGGCCGCGGTGACGAAGGGATTGCAAATCAGACTCAACATAACACCGCTCGCTCACATATTCCGTGGTGGAACTCTACTGTCAGGGTTTCAATTCTCGGTAGTGGATGCGCACGGCTGATGAGTCCCAATCACTTGTTTCCTGTCTAAGAAGGGGTTCCCGGTACTCTCTCTCTCTCTCTCTCTTTCTCTGGCCTCTGTACTAGTGCTGATGTGTTTCTCCCGTGACGTGTGCAGTCTGTGGCATTTTGAGGGTACACGGTTGACAGTTCACTGGTTGCTGTTTCCGACTGGTAGTTAGGAGCCCTAACTCTTGCGTAGCGTCTTGAGCGGCCGCTCTGATCAACAGTTGTATAATACCGGGGTGTTTATAGTGCCATGACGCGCATGGAACGGTGTCCCTGCAGTCACCTCCGGTGGGCAACCGTGAGGCCACATTATGATGCAGGCTGTGCCAGCTCCTCTCTGCTCCTGTTGCGGTCGATAACCATCTGCTTCTCTTACTTCAGGCCTTCTCATCTTCCAACAATTACTCCACATGAAGACTCAAATGAACCAAAAAAGTAAACCTAAACCAGCCCCTCAAAAATCACCTAAACCCCTCAACATTTCTTTCCCCAACATCCGTGGCATTAGAACAAATTTCAGCAGTATGGAATCTTTCCTCACTGCAAACCGCCCGGATATACTGGCTCTGTGTGAGACAAACCTTGTCTCGTCTATTCCCTCCTCTGATCTCTCGATCCCCGGCTACCTTCCTCTCCTCAGGAAAGACTCTCTAACCCACATGCACGGCGTTGGTGTCTATGTCAAGGACCATCTCCCCCTGGCCAGAGAGTTGTCTCTCGAATCGCCAGACCAGTCGTACATGTGTCTTCAACTATCTCTCCTCAATGCCGTAAGCTATCTCTTCTTCCTCTATCGTTCTCCATCCTCTCAAGACTGTGGGATACTTGATAGCATATCTGACAGCATAGACAAGGCCCTCTCTCTCCACCCGTTTGCTCATATATTCGTGTTTGGTGACTTTAACGCCCATCATACCAAGTGGCTCGAGAATGCTACTACTGACCGGGCTGGCATTCAAACACTTAACTTCTCAATTTCTCAATCCCTCACGAAGATAGTTGACTTCCCCGCGCGTTTTGCCCTCAACCTGGTAGGTAAGGCCTCCCTTCTCGATATGTGTTTTACCTCGTTCCGTGACTTCCTCCTGGGATGTTTGTCTTTTCACTCCCTGTCCAAGAATGTGCTTCTGAGGTCTCATCCTGGGTTAAAGCTTGAATCGACGCTTTCATCCCCTCAAGGAAATTTAAGGTCAAGTCGAAGCCCTAATCAATGCCGAAGTGGTTAACCACCTTACATCCCATGATCTGCTCTCAGACAAGCAATATTGTTTCCGCTACGCCCGATCTACAGCTGATGTGCTTACGGCCATCACTGAAACCGTGTACCAAGCCCTTCAAAATAACGGGGTGGCTCGTGCCGTGGCCCTAGACATCTCCAAAGCGTTTGATAGGGTTTGGCATGCCGGCCTTCTTCGTAAGTTCCAGGGTTATGGTATTACTGGTCGACTGTTTGATCTAATACAATCATTCCTGTCAAACCGAGAATTGAAGGTCGTTCTCAACGGATTCTCCTCCATTTCCTATCCCACGAACGCAGGTGTTCCCCAAGGCTCTATCCTTGGCCCCACTCTTTTCCTTATATTCATCAACGACCTTCCTGACGCCATAGATTCCCAAGTTGGCATCTACGCGGACGACACTACAATTTACTCCTGCCTCAAAAACAAATCTAGTGTCGGTGACAAAACTAACCTGGCCGTGCGTCTTGAAATGGACCTCCAATCGGTTGTTAATTGGGGCAAGAATTGGCTGGTCAACTTTAACGCCTCAAAAACTAAACTACTCTCCATTAACTACCATAGAGATTCTTCCCTGCCCCCCCCCATTAAAATGTTTGATAGTCAACTTCCTGAGAGCAACTCCCTGCGTCTGCTCGGTCTCACTGCTGACCTGAGATGGAACAAATATATTGTGTCAATTGCTTCGTCCACCGCAAGGAAATTTGGCTCTCTGTGCCACGCCAGGAAATTTTTCTCCCCGGAATCGATACTTCAAATATACAAATCAACCATTCGCCCTTGCATGGAGTATTGCTGCCATATATGGTCTGGGGCACCTTCTGTTTACCTCGGAGTTCTTGACAAGATCCAGAGGCGGATATGTAATATAATTGGCCCTGATCTGTCATCTCGCCTACAGTCACTCTCTCACTGACGCGCCGTCGCCTCTCTCTGTCTTTTCTACAAATACTTTCATGGTAATTGCTCCGATTAGCTGCTTTCACTGGTTCCCAGACTCCATGAATTCAAGCGCCATACGAGGCTGGCATCCCGCTCCCACACTTACACTATAGAAACTTTTAAGTGTAGCCGTCTCTTCTACTCAAATAGCTTCGTACCTTGCACCTCTCGCCTGTGGAACACCCTTCCCAATTACTGTTTCCCTGAGAGCTATAATCTCCAACTATTCAAATGTAATGTCGATCGACATCTCCAGTTTCCTTGATCTATCCACTATCCTTCTCCTCTTCCTTTCTCCTATCACTCTTATCTGCTCTTACTCCAAATCTTCTGCAAACCCCTGCATTGAGGTTGATATGCCGTAAAACAAAATAAACCAAACCAATCTAAACCAAAGAATATATATTCTATTCATACGAATCTATACTAAAAATGTTGTCGGCATTAAATAACCCATTGAGGTTGATATGCCGTAAAACAAAATAAACCAAACCAATCTAAACCAAAGAATACATATTCTATTCATACGAAGAATCTATCCTAAAAATAGACTATTTAGCTTCAGTGAGAAAATGAAAGAAAGAAAGGAAGGAAATGCAAGATCTATCACAGATGCTAAGTGGTGTCATTAAAAAATGAATGAAAGAAAGACAGAAAGAACGAAGTGAAGTTAGAAAGAAAGAAAAAAGTGTGAAAGAAAAAGAAGGAAAAATGCGAAGATAGAACTGTTTAACAACTGAAATGGAAAAAGATGTCAATTTCAAATCTTTTCATTTGTACCCCCTTACTTCTTAAAATAACGACCGGCATTCATATTCCTGATTGTTATTGTAATGTTTTGCTAAAGTTGTTAAACTCAAATATTTAACTATGCGATAGGGGAATTCCTACTGATTTTTCCTGTCACAGAATTCACCATAAAGAAGAAGAGGAGGAGGAGTAGGAGGAGGAAGAGGGGAAAGACGAGGCAATTGAAAGTAGGCAAATATTTACGTCTAATTTCTTAACATGAACGGCTTGATTGCCTTGAAAACTTGCATACCAAATACTTGAATTTTGAATGGGGTTGAATACGAACTACTGGCACCAATAGGTGGTACGAGACTATAAAAGTTAAGCAGAGGATGCCAAGATATGAACCTGCTATTAAGCTCGTATTAGAGCAACTACATGACAAACGAATAAGCCACGTCTTATTGCCTTATTTTTTACAAGTTTAACTTAGCCTGACACAAACGTTTGACAATGGAGCTACCTGGACGTGTATTCGGCCTATTGCATAGCTTGCTAATTATTGTTTCTTTTTGAGTTTTTCTTTTTCCTGCTGTAGTGTAATGTGAAATGTTTTTTGTCGATTTTGGCACGTCTTTGCAACTATGTTAAGCAAAATGTAAAACTGACGACATACTCGCTATATTTAATCACGGACTACATTCTTTCTGCCATTCGTCCTTCCTTTTTCTATTTTTTGTTTTATTTTCTTTCTTTCTCTCTTTTTCTTTCTTCTTTCTTTTTTCTTTTTCTTTTTTCTTTTCTTTCTTTTTTCTTTCTTTTTTCTTTTTTTTCTTTTTCTTTTCTTTTTCTTTTCTTTCTTTTTTCTTTCTTTTCTTTCTTTCTTTTTTTCTTTTCTTTCTTTTGTGAGTCATCTTTTACTGACGTTTACTTCTTTCCAGATTTTCATTACCCCTTCTTTTAGCTTTTTGCTTACCTCCCTCCCTTCTTTCTTTGTCTTCATAGATTTCTTTTTTTTTTCTTATATTTTGCAGACATTTTCTTTTTTTAAATTCTTTATTTGCCCTTTCAACATTTAATTTTCTTATTTTGGTGTGTAATTATGCTTCCTTTTTTTTAAAATAATTTATTTCTTCTTTCTAATCCGTGTTTTGGAATTCTTTCATTAATTCATTCATTCCTTCGAATTGTGTAATTTTTTTATCTTTTGTAATCCGCGCAGTGGCTTTCGTAGGATTTGAAATTACTTAGTTCTTCCTTTCTTTATTTCTTTTTTTTCATATCTATTTCTGGCTGGTTGTTATAATTTTTCTTTTTTTTTAATTTCTGCGTGTTTGTAATTCTCTCATTCTTTCTTTTCCTACTTCCTTTTTCTTCTTTTCCATGCTATTTTACATTAAGGATTTTTATTCCTTCATTTTAAAGTTTTGTAATCTTCCGCTCTCTTTCGTTTCCATCGTAACGTTTTATTTCCGCCTGTCTTCCTTTCAAACGTATTTAATATATTTTATTTTTATCCTTTCTTGTCAGTCTACGTTTTCATTCCCTTTTTACTTCTTCGTATTTAATTTTCCCTCCTTTCTTTTTCTACATTAATTTTTCAGTACTTATTTCTTTTGCTGCATTTAAAACAAAAATTTTTTCACTTATTTCTATGGCACTTTTTTTTCTTTTCTTTTTTTTAATACTGCATTTTTTCTTCTTTACATTTTTCTTCTTGTTTTATTTTTTCCCGATATTTTCCTCGACCTTCTTTCATTTTTTTTTTCTCGTTCAATTTCTTTCGCCAACTTCTCGCGCTCGTGATGATGTTTCACTGATTTTTAGAACGCGGACGTGATTTGACTAAAAATGTATCCGCAATGCAAATGACAAATTCACGTGGTGTCTTCGAGAGAGGAATTACCAACGCAAGTTCCTTGTCTTGGAAGATAAGTTTTTCCATTATTTAAAATAACTGCAAAAAACTCCGGCGCTAAATCCTTGTGGCATTTATCTCGCTGTCAATTACTATTTTATTTTTTATTTATTCATTCATTTACTTACTGAGAGGAAGAAAACAGCAAAGTTATACCTAATTACAAATTCATATGCACGGTTTTAACTCTGATCTTTTGCATGAAATTGAGTGCAGAAAAAAAAAAATGAAAAAAAATCACTTTGGCTTTGTTTATTAACGCGCGTAATTCTACCCAGTGGAAACAATCATTTACTCGGATGTCTTGCCGGTTTTACGCCCAACTGAATTCTAATTGTTAAGGAAAACTCTATAAATGCAGTTTCAACAGCACACAATTCTCAATATATTCTAATGTTTTAAAAGTTTTTTTTGTTTTTTTTTTTCGGTAGGCCTGCTAAATTTGAAATAGTTTCTAAAAATAACATTTTTTTTTTTGCGAACAGGCTACGAACAGAAACCTTTTAGTATCGAATATAAAGTACTGACTATGGTATAAAATTAAGGCAAGGAAATGAAAGGGTGATCCAATTGAATAACCATTCACCCTCATGAATGATTACACTATAGGTAGTAAGTACCTATAAAGTCGACTGTCTATGGGAGACTTGAGGAAGAGTGAGAGCGAGAAGACGCAAGCACGTGCGACCTTCCAATTAGTGGTACTCACTAATAGATTGACCTGTGTGTATAACTGTACCGTATTTCATATTGTACTGGTTGTGTACAATAAACCTTTCTTCTATTAGCCACCTGGTGTTAAGTATTTATTCCCTTAGCACGGAATATAACAAAGGGAGAAAGAAGACAGAAAATAACGTTTTACCAATATGAATAATAAAACATCAATAAGTAAAAACAGTAAAAAAAAAAGTAAATAAATATACAGACCTATGGAATAATATAATTACGTGTATAAATAAATTTGCTGAAGGCATTACGGTCGAAACACTGCTAAAACGCCAGTGGGGTTGATGTTTGTGTCAGCATTACCTAAGAATTCGTAAAAGCCAAATCAAGTCAAAAACGGAATAGTACTGCTGTAACTTTACCACACTTAATAATAAATAAAAGAAAACTCCAAAAAAGAAAAAAAAAACAAAAAAAAAAAAAAAACTCTGGAATAATATAGTTACGTGGATAAATTTAATTTCCTGAAGGCAGGACGGTCGAAACGCCGCTAAAACACGGGTGGCGTTGATGTCATGGCCAGCATTATCTAAGAATTCGTAAAAGCCAGATTAAGTCAAAAATGGGAATATTGCTGTTATACCTTTACCACACTGAATATCAAAACATCAATAAGTAAACAAAAACTGTAAAAAAAAAACCAAACAAAAATAAACAAACATTTAGTATTCCCTTGATGAGGTGGAAGTTCTACTTGAACAGTTTCATTACATGAAGCGCTACTTTGTGGAATCGATACCCAAGCAGATGCCATCTACTGTCTTCCTGATTAGTCTTCTTTTTTTCCTTCCTTCTGTTTTTTTAATACTTATACGCGCTGAAACTCCTTGCGTCTTAGTGGCTTGCTTGGGATGAACGCGATTAAAAATATGTAATCTAGTCTGATTAGCTATGGATTAATTAGTAATTATTGTATCACCCAACTATTATTATCTCCAAAAAAAGCCTTACAATTTGAAAATATTTTCTAACTTTAAACAACCTGGAAATGGTTGGCAAGTCGTAAAAAATTAATGACTGAATGAATCAAAGCATCCATTTGAATGACTTTAGATTTGTTTATTAATACACGGGGTTCCGTCCATTGTAAACAACAATTTATTCTAAACACTTCCTGTTTAACACGCAGCAGAATTCCAGTTTAAAAAAATTATATAAACTTTAACAAATTTAACGGCATCAGTGAGTGTGGGAGGAAAGACTGAATATATTCTTTTTTTTTAAAACTATCTTATCACAATATGCTTGCTAAAATTGGTAAATATTTACACTGATTGAGATAAACAGTTTCTAAATATAACAATTACTGTATAAATGTTCACTATATGTAGCCAGATGGAGGAAAAAGGAATATAGAAGCATTGTGTAAAGCCAATCTTTTCAGTGAGTTATGCATGTCAGTCTTTAAAAAATGCATTTGGAATCTAGGCTGATGTTGGATTTCGAACAAAGATCGCTTCGATCAATATTAAAAATACTTTCTCTATCCTTTATCTTTTAATTGCAACTGCATTCTAAATTGAGATGATATGTAAAAGTTGTACGCGCGCCTTAGAAAAGCACTCAGTACATTTCTAATTTTAAAAGAATTTTGAAAACCAATATCCCTGAAAGAGATCAATAAATATTTATTAGGCTTATTTTACTAGGAGGAGGAAATGGAAACTTCAGCATCGTCAAGCGGGAAACAAAGAAAGGAAGGATGATTGTGATACGCCAAATATAGAGATGAGGAAGATGTAACAAAATCTAAGAAGCGGAACTTAGTGCTATACAAAACTGGATTGCGAGGAAACGAAGTAGTTTTGGAACCGACTCCCAATTGGATGCTTCCCAGAACACTAGAAGCTTAACCTGTTCAAGTCTAGGATCTACCTTAATCTTCTTCTCATATTCTTATAAACTGTGCTTCTTACTCTGCAACCCTCTACCTCGAGTGGCTCTTGGGACTTGTACAAAGTGAGTATTATAAAAAATATGGAGATTCTACGAGGTCAGCTATTTAAATAATGAAATCATTTTCAGAGATAAATGACACTTCCCCTCCAAAGGAGAATATTTGTATATTTGAACTTACAAAAAAACTATCTATAAAGGTATGTAGTTCATATGTTTAGATACGAAATGTCATTTCCTCCAGAATATTTAGCTTATAATAGAAATCTTTCATAGATATTTATGGTGTTCGGAAAGTAATTACGTATTTCCCCGCTATGAATTATGAGTCAACCAGACAAAGAAGAAGCCTTTCCTGGGTATGACGATAAAATGCATCCAGCAGCAAGGCCTCTGATGAGGAGGCTTTGAAGGACGTGGAACCACCTCTTCATTACTGTTATCCCAAGGTCCATCCTCACCCAGGTTGATAGCACCTGTTAGGGTCCAATCTATGGGCAAAAATAGTCACTCCCAAACCCAAACTGGGGTCAAAACACTATGAAAATGTAAAAATAGATTTTTATAGTAAAAAATACGAGCAATACATTTTTGGAAAAATCAGTAATATATTACAAAACAAAGCTTACCAGCAATAAATTTTTGAAAAAAAAATATTATCAGCAATAAGTTTGATTCGACAAAAATACTCTTTACAAAAATGCATCAATGAAAACTGATCTACCAACCAACTAATTTCTTACAAAGAACATTTCTTACAATTTCTATACGAACTTATCCAATAAATATTGTCGGCATTAAATAACCCATTGAACTTTTGATTTGCCGTAAACAAAATAAACAAAACTAAGGCAGAAGCAAAGTTGAATGGCAGCAATCTGTGTACAGAAATACTAGGGTATACGGAAAGTACGCATTTCGACGTTCTGATTTATGGATCAACGAGCTAAGATACAACAAGGGTTGGATGGTAGCATTAAGAACGGTTTCTTTGTAGACTAGTCTCCCTACAGGATGCTTCCCTCATCATTACAATCTTAACCTCTTCAGGTCCTTGATATATACTAAAATATCAGCTCTTCTAACAGACAGAGGTGAAGCATTTTTTTAAGCAATTTAAGCATGCAAGGGGTTACAGAGAATTGAGAACAAGAAACAGGCGTGTTTGAGGAAAGGATACATATAAGGACGGGAAACAAGCTTAGGATGTCGATTGACATTACACTTGAATATTTGAAGATTATAGTCATCGAGGAAGCAAGTAAGAAGAAGGGCGTCCCACAGACGGGAATTGCGAGAGAAGAAGCTGTTTTAGTAGAAGAAACGGTTACATTTAACCGTTTTGACAGTGAAAGGGTGGGACCGAAAAGCCAACCTGGTAGCTTGATTAAATTCATGCAGTCTGGGAACCAGCGAAAGTAGCTCGTCGAAACAGTTGCCGTAAAATTACTTGTAGAAGAGACAGGGGGAAGCCACGGCTGTAGACTAGATGCTAGACCAGGACCTACCACATTTCATATTCGTCTATGGATGATAATAACTTTCAAAAGCCACCTATTTACTATTACTTACAGTAAAAGTAACAAAAGTGCATCACTGCTATATAAAAACGTATGCTGTTTACGAGAATGGCCTGTAAAGCTCATCGGCTGACTATGAAGGAGTGATATTAGAGCTGTGAAATATTGCACGCGTAGATTTCAATTCTTCTTTCAGATGGCGATTTACTTGGAAAGAAACAAGGCAGTTATTTAATAAGTTGAAATTAATGCATGCATGATTTCACAGTTCTAGCGTCGCTTCTTCATAGTCAGCAAACGAGTTCCGGTAAAATAACTGCCATAATAGAATACCCACAATGCACCACTAACCCGTATATATATATAAATAGCCGAGAAAAATAACAGCATATGTGGCCTGACGATTGCATATAGAATGAAACAGACTGTCGCCTCTAAGTGTTGACTTCTATGTTCACTTTTATATTTATGTATATATATATATATATATATATATTAATCACGATCTCTTCCAGGATTTAATTGGATTTGTTTGTTTACTCGTATATTTGGGAGGTTGGCGGCTTTAAGGAGTTAAATTGGTGTTGTTCTCATCTTCACGCTTTCTAGCTAGCATCTGTTTGGGTACGAGCTATGGGAAAAATACTCAATTGCCAAAAGAAAAAAAAACTATAAATGTATGAAAATACATTTTTATAGTAAAAATAACCAACACTGTGTATTCATGGTAAAATGACCAAGAACACATTTTAGAGCAAAACTACCATCTATCTGTAGTTCAAGGTATTCGACCAAACAACCAACATAAAAGAACACTTTCATAGCATAAATCCATAAAAAATATCCTATGATTTCTTAAAGACATCAAACTTTATTTTAAAATACTTCATAAACCTACAACATAAAGCACACATATCGCTTCTAGCAATTATGTCCACAGAAGCAAGAATATACAAAAAAAAGCTGAATATCATCTACCATGTATTCAATTGTGAAAGCAGAATAACATATTTTTATTAGATTAAAGTTGCCAAAAAAACTTAATTTTGGCATTAAATGTCCCATAAGTAGTTGATATACGGTTAACCAAATCAAATCAAATCAAACCCTTGAAGAGATCACGATTATACCCAACTTCTTTCTTTAGATCTCTGTTCAATTTATATTAAGAACAATTAACTTATTTATACACACTTACTGAATTTGGATAAATAGTGAAAATGATTCTTCACCATCCGGGTTTTATTGCATGCTTTTATGGAAATTCTGCATCATCAAATCTCGAGAAATAAAAGCCATAAAAGTGGTTGTCTCCCGAAGTGTGTTATTATCATAAAATATAAACAACGCACTGCCAGAAAGAACAAATGTGAAACTCAATTAAACTATCATTGTTTACGAGTTATCATTTCACAGTATTTGTTAAACATAGTAGAAATATTTACACTATTTACATTGTTCGTATTGTCGTCCTCATCTTTGTCATATTCACGTTTCGACCGTTCAAGGCTCCACCCTTCTTCAAGTTCTGTGAAGAATATATGGCCCAGTGGATAAAAGCGTTGGTTGGAGTAATCCAGTAACTTTACCCAAAGAGTTGTGATTTCAATACCCACGTGAACAAAAACGTGGAGAGTTAAATTACTAAAAGGAAATGACTGAAACCAAGTGATTTGTCTTTATTAGAGCGAGAAAAGAAGACGCAAAGAGAGAAATTGTGTTAAACAAATATATTAAAAGAAACAGTAATACAAACCTATACAAACGAGCAAGAATGTTCGGCCATCCTGTCAGAGCTGACTGCTGGAAACTTCCCTCTCCAAAAGGCAGTACCTGCTCCTAGTTATAGCTGTTCGTGCGTGGGTAAATTACCATAACGCTAAGATATCCAGAAAATGCATGACACGTAGAAATAGAACAATCTCCCCCAGTGGACTAAATAAAATGTTCAGTTACAAATTCCAAAATATAGTACCTGAAGAAGACCGGAGCGTACAACGACTGAAACGTCGTGAATATGACGATAATGATGAGGACAATACTCCTTATAATATAAATAGTATAAACTGTTACAATACCTCATGTCAGAAATATAGACAAATAGTAGAAATATATCTAAAAGAGATGTAAGTGTGACTGTCAGTACTACACTTATTGTTTGCGCATGGATAAAATTGGTTTTGGAATAAGTGAGTGATTTTTTCAAAATCAAATGATAAGCAGAGTATTAAGAAAGAGAAACATGTCGTTAGAGACAAAGAAAAGAGAACTGAATTGTTACGTGATGCCATTCCTCCTTTACGGCAGTGCATCCTGGGAAATCAACCAACAAATGAAAAATAAACGTGAAGCGAGAGTAATAGGGTTATACAGAAGGATGCTGAGTGTTATGGGACCTTACCCATAATAATAATAATAATAGACTATTCCATACTTAATAAATACTGCGTCTCAGAAGTAGGCAAGGAAGAAGTCGAGTCAGTAGTTCAAGTCAAGTCAAGAGCCGAATCAGAGGCAGTCCGAAACAGAGTCGCGTTCAGACAATTACTACAAGACATTGGAATAGTGATACTGGTGGAGATTACATTGTTCTCTCTACTAAACCTGATTTTTCATACTAACACTTCTACTTCTCTGTATATATTCCTGTTTGTAATATATCTGTGTTATTCCATTCCTGTGTTCGAGTTCTTCTTTATTGGTTCTACCTTGGACTATCACCATGGTACAAGGAACCGGACCATAACACTGAAGATACCATGGAAAGAACATATGAGAAACAACAAAGATTTTGAGAAAATAGAAACAAAAAAGAAACTTATATTTAACGTCAGGAAGAGACAATCGAAATTTCTAGGGCCAGGAACAGTTTCTAATCTCCTTCATACGAAACCTGGAATCGAGTTAACGCTGTATTTATATTATTAACTCATCCCCCTTCTTCAATGATAAAAAAAAAAAAAATCAATATTTTTCGGTTCTAACAAGCATACCTACATATATATATATATATATATATATATATATATATATATATATATATATATATATATATATGTGTGTGTGTGTGTGTGTATATATAATTTTCTTTCTTGTCAACCCGTATAACAAAACGATTCGCTATTAAGCGCATAGAATAAGTATTATACAGCGAGCAATTCAGATCAAAATTAATTTTATACTGTCTGCCAGTTCCGATATCGTCAACTACAAGCGAACACATACCTGTTGAATATGCGAAGCTGTTGAATGAAGCGATCCTCATGTTTAAATTTGTAAGATGGATTAAATATTCCGTCGCTTCTAGTACTTTCGAAAATCCCCACATTTTTATCATCAGGCATTAATATTTTAACATTTTATTACAATTTTAAACATAAGGATCACGTTATACAACGAGTTCTTAGTAGCTTAATTCTTTATTAAATGTGTTAGCGAAGTGATTTAACCATTAACTTTAGTGATTAAATCTATGTATGATTACTTCTTTATAATATTATATACACTGCACCATTATATATATATGTATATATATATATATATATGGTAGTACTCGTTCGGAAAAAACAAAAACCTCGGATAGCTTAACTTGCAGTAGAACAAATCGGTAAAAATCGGGGAATGAAAAAGAAAGAACCAGGAACATTAAAATAAGGCAAAAACAATCGTCCAGTGTTTAAGCTCCAAGTCTTAAAAAAAAAAAAAAAAAAAAAAAACGAACAAAAAGTAACTACTACGTAAACTGCTCAATTCACTAAGTAGAGCGATAACCTAAAATAATCCTAAGGAGGCAGAAAAACCTACCTAGGTTTCACCTAAACGTTTAAGCGAAACCTTCGTAGGTTTGCCTGTCTCCCTAGGGTATATATATATATATATATATATATATATATATATATATATATAAATGGGAAGGATTTTTATATATTAATCCGCCAGATTTTTATTACTTAAACGTTACTTTAGTGGATACTCGTATTTTGAGTAGACACCCCGTTTATTTCTGTAACAGTATATCTACTTATTTTTATCCACCAATTGGAATATTCGAGAAATCTTATAAGAGAAAAATATGCCTTCTCCAGTTAGATTTGAACCAGCGCTTCTCTGGAGAAAGCCATCATTACATTTGATATGCTTTGACTTTTCAGCTCGATAGTAAGTTGATGGCCATGCAAAACAGAATAGTGCCTTTAAACACAGAATTCGTGTTCACTAAGGGGAGATAATCTCCTTTTGTATCCCAATAGATAGATAGATAGAAAAAAGAAAGAAAGAATAGATAGATAGATAGATAGATAGATAGATAGAAGAATGGTATAGACAGAAAAAGGAAAGAAATGATAGATAGATAGATAGATAGATAGATAGATAGATAGATAGAATGGGATAGATAAATAGAAGAATGGGATAGATAGAAAAAAGAAAGAAAGGATAGATAGATAGATAGATAGATAGATAGATAGGGATAGACAGAAAAAAGAAAGAAAGGATAGATAGATAGATAGATAGATAGATAGATAGTAGAATGGTATAGACAGAAAAAAATGATAGATAGATAGTAGAATGGTATAGACAGAAAAAATGATAGATAGATAGATAGATAGATAGAAGAAGAAGAAGAAGAAGAAGAATGGGATAGATAGAAAAAACAAAGAAAGAAAAGATAGATAAATCCGGGTTGGATAAAAGACAGATAAACATTCTGAAAAGAACAAACTTATTTTTCTTTAATAGCAACTCACAAATATCAACTGTCCTCGGAATCAAAGGACTCCCAGCCATCATGTCGGTTTATTTGTCAAAGTAGATTAAATTTATTCGGTCTCAATCGATTTAATTAAATGAAAAGATCATCGCCATGTAAGACTCAAGGGAAAACGCGACAGAATAATTGCAATAGTTTAACTATTTTTTTTAGTTTAAATTTGCAGATTTACAGTAAGTTTAATACGAGCTCCTTTTAAAAAGATCAAACCAGCGACACAGTAAGCAATTGCAACAAAAGAGATCTGGAAAAAAAACTTTACGGCAGTAACTCAATAAGCACACAGACAATTGAAAAAACAAACACAACATAAACAACAAAGACTTATAATTTTCTTCTTTGTCAACCCGTTTAACAAAACGATTCGCTATTAAGCGCATAAAGCAAGTATTATACAGCGGGCAATTCAGATCAAAATTAATTTTATACTGTCTGCCAGTTTCGATGTCGTCAACTACAAGCGAACACATACCTGTTGAACATGCGAACATGTTGAATGAAGCGACTCTAATGTTTAAAATTGTAAGATGGATTAAATATTCCGTCGCTGCTAGTACTTTCGAAAATCCTCACATTTTTATCATCAGGCATTATAGATGTTGAAAAATTTGACTTTGACAGAAAAATTTACCAGTAAAAAATTTGTTCATCACCATATTTTATATGAACGCACAACCTTTAAAAAATTAAAATCAAACTCAGCGTTGCTTTTGCGCGCTCCAAAAACAATAACTCATTTTCAATAGCATTTTCGGATACAACAAATACATATATTTTCGTTGTCCTCTTATTACTAAAAGAAAAACAAGAACAACATCTATTCTATACCTGAAGATGTCTGTAGGAACAGACGAAAGCTTGTAGTAAAAAATAAGAACTAATATTCATAACGGCAGAAATTTATATAAACAAGGATCAATTCATTCAAATAACGGATTCGGAGGTTTTTATATATTATTTGAATTGTTTGCGATGATGGATGTCTCGCCATTTAAATTTTCATTAACTTTGCATTAGTTTTTAAAAAATAAGTGTGAATAATTCATAACGGATATATATATATATATATATATATATATATATATATATATATATATATATATATAATATATTATAAATGGTTGTCTTGCTAGATCAATTACGACTGTGTAGTGAGTTCGATCCTCACTGGGTGCCCCGTACTTCCGGCTTTGTGCCACGTCTAAGCTACGCTCAGAAATTAATATTTGTGCCCCTCGGCGTGCTGCAAGCTTTTCCCGATTAAACTGTTACGACTAAATAGTGAGTTCGAATCTCATTGGGTGCTCCATACTTTCGGCCTTGTGCCACATTTAAGCAACGCTTAGAAAATCAATATATATATATATATATATATATATATATATATATATATATATATATATATATATGAAATGTGGACAATGAAGTTTCATTCTTCATATAGACCCCAATTTAATGTCTTAAGGTTAATATGCGTGTATAATTTTATAAATCTACTTCCCTTTAAGACAAATAACTTCCACCTTCCCCTGAACCCTGCCTTGTGCCTTCCGTCTGCTGAAATATTGAAATGGATAAATTCTCAATTATTTTTTTTTACCTTTTATACCGGGGTTGATAAGGCAGACGACTTATATTTTTTGTCTACCGAAATAAGCTTATTTCCCATATGAGGTGAATTTTGATTTTATTGTTTATTAATTATGTGCTCTGTAATAATAAATACATTGAGCGCTTTTTGTCGATCAGTTTTAATATTTTAGATTACTAAGATCTATTTGGATTATATACCAGCTGATGTATGAAGGAATACAGTTTTAAGGTCTGCTATATTTATCGGATAAAGGGCTCAGTATCAGAGAGAGAGAGAGAGAGAGCGTATGTAAATATAAAAGTGAACATTGAAGTCAACACTCAGAGGCGACAGACTGTTTTACGCCTCGTTGCCTGATGAATGTGTTTATCATGAAAACGTCTGTCGCCTCTCAATGTTGAATTCCATGTTCACTTATATATATATATATATATATATATATATATACTTTTATTCGTTCTCATTTTACATATATATATATATATATATATATATATATATATATATATATATAATCTTACAAGTGTTGGATACAAGAAAATCTCTGGATCACGATTCCTTTTCGGCATCAAGCTATAGTTATCATGCAAAATGTAGCCATTAAAAGTGGAACACTGCACAACATTTGGACACATATTTTTCCTCTCAGTGGTAATATGAGTCGAAACATTTGTATTCAGAATATGTTTCAATCAGTCTCATCCTAAAAATATATTGTTCTTTATCTATCCTGAAGTGGTAATTATTCTTTTAATTTCTACTTGTCAAACGGAAATAAAACTGATGACAAAAAAACAAAGTATGAAAGCAAATAGTTTCTTTTAAACACATGCGGATGTTATAACAAGAGAAATTCGAACAAAGCCGGCCATTTTAAATTTTAAAATGATGACTATAGAAAATTAAACACTGTTCCTCCATTAGTAAAAAGGGGAAAATAATCGAAAAATAATGTAAAATTATATAAAAAGAGAGAGAAAATTACAATTCCGTAAGAGCGAATTATTAGCGCATGCGCAAAAGATTTCTCTTGTATACACACACAGACACGCAATAAGATGTTTCATGTCTTCTCTTATAATATGAATTAAAAAAAACTCTCCTCAAAGTTGAAAGAAAGTTAGCTGAAGCCTAAAATAAATTTCCTAAGATTGTACCTTGCCAATTGACAAGATCTACGATTTTTAGGTCTTTCAAAAATACAGTATTTGGCTGGTTTTATGCAGTAGCTATGACGTTTGGTCGCTGGATTATGGTGTTCTTTGTGTCACCAGTTAATGTGAGCATGCGCTTGAGTTTAGCCATTTTTTGAAAAGAGAAAATGCGAAACAAAATGAAAAACTAACAGTTGAAATATGTGTGGAATTTTACCACAATGTTTGCCAGTGGGATTTCGCCTAACGCCGACAGACGACGTTCAATACACGTGTTCTTCTCTTTTGCTTCACTGGTTGGCAGTTAAACGACTTGTCCAGTAATATCCACAGGAGGGTTACTTTAATTTCACACATCAATATGGTAGAATGCCCTTCACCACCTCATACATTACTGATAACAAGATAAATGTTTGTCTTTCAATATTTTATCTCGATGTGCGCATGTAAATATAGTTTTCTATTTCCGTTCTTAGCTGTCTTTTGTGGCGCCCTATGTAAATATGGCGACCTATGTTGCAGTTCAAATGCATATAGAGAATTATATTGACCTCCATGTAAATATGGCGACCTATGCTGCCGTCCAAATAGATATATAGAATTATATTGACCTCTCTATAAATATGGCGACCTATGCTGCCGTCCAAATAGATATATAGAATTATATTGACCTCTCCATAAATATGGCGACCTATGTTGCCGTCCAAATGCATATAGAGAATTATATTGACCTCTATGTAAATATGGCAATCTATGCTGCCGTCCAAATAGATATATAGAATTATATTGACATCTCTATAAATATGGCGACCTATGTTGCCGTCCAAATGCATATAGGGAATTATATTAACTTCTCTATAAATATGGTGGCCTATGTTGCCGTCCAAATGCATATAGGGAGTTATATTGTCCTCTATGTAAATATGGCGACTTATGTTGCCGTCAAAAATGCACATAGAGCATTATATGGACCTCAAAATAAATATGGCAACTTATGTTGCAATTTATATGTATACAAAGATCTATACTGCCTTCTATAGAAATATAGTGGACTATGTGTTTGCTATTATAGAAATATCTTTATTGATTTAAAAACTTTATCATTGTTTGAAATTAATATATCCTGAAAATATGCTCATGTAAGAATCTTGGTGACGTCACGATTTTATCACCTTAGAAACAAGCAGTCGCCTTGACCCTTCAACATTTTTAGTGGATTACCTTCCATTCTTCATTTTTCCCATGCCATATAAATATATTGATATATGTTGTCCTGTATATAAATATGGCGCCCTCTATTTCCCGTCAGTGTAAATGTGGCGACCATTGTTATCTTCCATATGAATTGCCCTCTCTCTGTATATATATTGCCTTCTGGTAACCTATGTTGTCCTCGATATTGATACGGAGAATATATTGTATTCTATATAAATGTGACGACATGCTGTCATCCATATTAAATATGGCGACATATGTTGTCAGCTATTTAAATTTATTGACTCATATTGTCCTCTATATATATATGCTGACCTCAGTTGTCCTCAATATAAAAATGGTGAACTATATTGTCCTCTAATTAAATGTGGCGACCGTGTTGTCTTCAAAATAGATATAGCGGCATATGCTGTCTTCGATGCAAATATAGCGACATATATTGCCCTCTTTCTATATGGTGAATTATGTGGGTCATAATATAAATATGCCGACCTATATTACCCTCTATACAAATATGGTTGCCTATGTTGTCCTCTCTAAAAATATGGTAACATATGTTGTCCTCTACATAAATATGGCTACCTATGTTTCTCACTACAGACATATGGGGGACTATGTTGCCTTCTCTTATCAAAAACAATTTTATTGATTTCAAAACTATATTACCGTTTGGAATTTCCATGTTCAGAAACCTGACTAAAAGCCTCTACTGAAGGAATTTCGCTGGCGTTACCATTTTCTAGACTTAGTAACAATGGATTGCATTAACCTTTCTACGTGTTCAGCTACATACATTCTGTGCCTTGTATGTCACTATTCTTGTTCCTTTACGAAAAAGTTGCAGAATTCTCTCTCTCTGCATATATATATATATATATATATATATATATATAACTTTACTAATTTAAAAATATGGTTCCATCGCTACACAGGAATTACCATGTTTCAAAATAAGAAACTAAATCTTAAATTCAATTATAGAATTAAATTTAAAATCTTTATCTCTGATTCATTTTCAAGCGATTTCAGGAATAACTTATTTCGAAATTTTCTAAGTTTATAAACATATACGATCTCTTAGTTTTCAAGTTTACGGGGAAAATTAATCATTATTAATAAGGGTTGGTAGGCTATTTGTTTCCATCGATAACCTGTGCATCAAATGTAAGCTACTCAGGTTAAGTTAAGATAGGGTAGAAGTGCCTGTTCAACTATTGCTGACATCCGTTCTTTGCATGTCGCCTGCCTTTTTTGTTGTTTTTTTATGACATAGAGATATTTTGGCATCTTTATTTTGTTGTTTAATTTCTTATTTTATACACAAAGATTTTTTGAAAGATTCCTTTGAATATGAGTATGTCGTATTTTTATTATTTAAATACTATTTCGTCAATTTTAAAATATTATCCCTACTTTTAATAACTAAGAGACTATACGATTTTTTTAAAAACAAATAAATATATTAAAATTATTTTCTTATTTAAAAATTATTATTCACAGATCAATTTTAAATGTGTATGTTTCATTGTCATCTTTTTTATCATATTTAATTATTATTAGGGGAAAATCTTTGACAGTGTCCCCAGATTAAGCATTTTTTTAATTTTTCATAAATTTAACAATATATAATTTATAATATGGAACCATATTTTTAAATTAGTAAATTTATAATGTTTAGGCTCTACTAAATTTTATTGAGCACTGTTTCTTTTAATAAAAATAATTAATAAGAACACTGGGTTATAAATCTTACTCTTTTATCTCATTATTTTAATATATATATATATATATATATATATATATATATATATATATATATATATATATATATATATATATATATATATATATATATATATATATATATATATATATATATATATATATTCGCCAACCTCCCACACATAGAAATTAGAAGATATATGAAAATGCAAGCAGTACGTTGAGGAACAAATAAAAGGAAGGTCGGATGGTATTCTTTTGTTCGCCGCATGGCAAGTGTCTACCGGCTCCTTCTCTATGATGGACTAAACGGTAACAGACTTATTCTCACCACGTAAGAATAAGTCTGCTTTCACGTGAACCTCACTAACTCGTTATGACGTCGGCAAATGCCTCTGGATTTATGTGAAGACCGTATGGAGGCCTTCTTTTCGAAGAATGAACCTGTGGAAGAAGTGTCTTCCAGCATAAGCAAGTCTGCAATTGAAACAGGGGACATGGTATTATATGTAACACTGACCCGACAGGCTATTGGGGAAATCTCAAATGTATTGGCGTTTCGCGAGAAACGAGTGTTGGTGGTGGTGGTGGTGGAGGGGCACAGACCATTATTGTTGGTCATGTGGAGCCTTGGGGAATATGGCCAAACCATGTCCCGATGGCAAAACATTCAACGGTAGCAATAGCTCCAACAGTAGAAGGGCCCCGATGGTGAATGGAAGATGGAAACAACATCAAAAAAAGCAGAATGTCAGAGACAACCACAGGAGCAGCAATGGAGACGCAACTGCAGCCTAAAAAAATTGCATGAAAGCAACCACTAAAGCAGGTGAAGCAGGTGCAAAAGTAAAAAAAAGACCCAAGACAGCAGCAGCAGCAACAACAACAATATGAAAAGCGGCAGCAGCTACAACAACAACAACAAAAAAAGTAGCATCAGCAATCTGACACAGATATGTAGGTGGAGCAAATGCCTCCACCTTGCGTCTCATCATTAAAGAGGAGTAGGTAGGATGAAGAAGGCGTCTTGCCTAGTCAAGATAGATACATGGACAAAACTAGGTCCCTATCCGTCCCTGCATCCCTCACTTCCTCCCCTTCCCGCGCTCCGTCCCCTTCTCCCTTCACGTCGTCCGTCAGCTCAATATCTACCCGGATACCCTACGTTAATTTCGGCCTTGTGCCACATCTGATCGCGTGGGGCAGTTAGCAAATATCCTTCCTTCTGCAATTAGTTGGAGATTCGTCTCCAGCTAATCTAGTCGGACTCTCGACCTTCGGGCAGAGAGGAACACAGACGAGGCTATGCCGAAGGACAGAGTCTCGCCTGGGGTGGTAGACAGCTACCCTACCCCGTGTATACGGGGTCTACGGGGAATTTTTGCGCGAGCCTACGGGCTCGGATACCCCACGTTAAATTCGGCCTTGTACCACACCTGACCATGTGGGGCGGTTAGGAAATAGTCTATACAAAGTAGGAAATTCCAAACAAGACTTCTCAGTAGTGAGTTTCAGAATCGCCATGGTGAATTATTTCAAAGATTCGCTTTGGCATGGTCGATATTAACGTCTGCAGAAGGCTGGATGGAATGTTATTCCAAATGGTGAAGAGAGATTCACGAAGATATCCACTGTTTGGAATTGGCGTCCATTGCTAGACACTCCTTGCCATCCACTACAAACATTTCAATAGGGTTCAAGTCGGGTTAACACGCTGGACGCTCAAAAAGACTCACATTATTCGCTCTAAAAATCCCTATGTCCTTCTGCTATTGCGTTGTCTTGCTAAAAGAACCAATCATTTCAACACAAGCAAACACCTACAGTCATTAAGGATGCTCTCTTTAGAATTCTAGTATAAACAGCCACGAAATAGTCATCTTTTTTTCTTTATTTTCATTGGCTTTAAAATTTTAGCCAGCAGGGTATGCATTTTTTGGCTTTTGTTTTTTTTTAGTATTTCACCCCAAGCAGGGTGGGATGCCACTAGCATGCAAGGGGTTACAGAGAATGAGAGCAAGAGTAAAGAGGCAGGAGATAGGAAAGGATGAAGAGAAGGACAGGGAATAGATCAAGTCATCTGGAGATGTCGATGGACATTACATTTGAATAGTTAGAGATTATAGCCATCTGGGAAGCAAGTAATATGAAGGGAATTCCATAGATGGAAGATGCGAGACATGAAGCTATTGGAGTAGAAGAGACGGCGAGATTTAACTGTTTCGACAGTGAAAGGGTAGGACCGAGATATCAGCCTAGCAGCACGTTTAAATTCATGCAGTCTGGGAACCAGCGAAAGTAGCTCGTCGGAGCAGTTACCGTGAAAGTATTTGTAGAAAAGACAGAGGGAGGCGACGGCACGATTTTAAGAGAGCGACTGTAGACGAGATGCCAGATCAGGGCCAATTACATTGCATATCCGTCTCTGGATTTTCTCGAGGACCTTAAGGCGAACAGCGGAGGCATCAGACCATATATGGCAGCAATATTCCATGCAAGAGCGAATGGTTTGATTTATAGATTTGTAGGATGGACTCGGACGAGAAAAACTTTCTAGCGTGACACAGAGAACAAACTCTCCTTGCGGTGGATGAAGCTATTGATTTAATGTATTTGTTACATCTCAGGTCAGCGGACTGTGTGAGACCAAGCAGTTGCAAAGATTTAAAAGAAAATCTTTTAAGCATGGGATTGTCGTTAACATATAGATGTCGATATTTTAATAGTTGTTTTTAATTAAAGAACAAAAATGTACAAGAATTTACAAAGTCGTTGAGCTTAACGGAAAAACGTATATTTTTCTTTATTTTCATTCGTCTTAACGTTTGTACACGTTTGAAATAATGACGTAATCACATTTTTAAGGCACGGCATTTCTAAATCAAAAATAGGTGTAAATAAATTGTATAAAAGCCAAGGATTGATTAGACACTGTATAGATATTATGAGGAGGATATTCTTTCTAAATCGAAAAAAAAATAATATTTTCCCATTCTGATAAATTCCACCACTTGAAATTCAATCCAGAAACCATTTACAAACCAATTTCCTTATTTTTATGAGCGGAACATTCTGTTTAAGTACCACCGATCCTGGCTAATTCAAACGCCACTTAAGACGGGTAAGATAATTTTGGATCTTTCTTTCAAAATAAAGTTACAATAAAATGCGCCATTTTCTACATGTTCAATGTCATATTCATACAAAGATGTAAATGCTTTATAATGTTGCAATTCTGCAAGAAAATAAAAACAGCCTCTAACTGAGACCAACGAACAATAGACACCAAGAAATTTCAGACATGTTTCGCCTATTGTGATTTTTAAATCGTTTTCTTGTAAAGAAAAAAAAAAGATTATATGGACCAGCAGTGGGTATTCAGTGGAAATACAGCCATATTGGAATAAAAGAAAATCTATGACGAATTTGCATGCATCGAGAACAGACTTCATTGTGACATGATGAATAAGAAGTGTAAATATACAAGTTTCTTGGCCTAGTTTTAAAAATAAAATAAAATCGTAGAACAAGAAAGGTGCGTCCGAATATGGAAGACTAATCGCGAAGCCATGAAACATTCTGTTATTAATTTACGTTGTCAATTACGATGGAGTAATAGATAGTTACTTGAGGAGTCGGAGGACTGGTTTCGAATTCCAGCTGAATTCATTACCTTCAATTACTTACTATTACCCTTGGGATATGCCTGAATCTTTTAAACAGTAGATCAGACTGGTAAAAAAGGAAAACTCGATTTCAAACCAGCGCGGAGAATGTTAGGGACGGTCACCACTACTGCAGTACATGACCACAGCCCAACTGCAATACAGGTGTTTCTTCTACGACTCTGATGGTATAACGGGATCCGGGAGCGTGAATATTCGCTTACTATTACCATTGGGGAAGTATCAATCTGCTACCTCAATGGGTTCTGGAAAGATCGTGGGTCCCATATCCATGGTTTCCCAATCTTGGAAAATGAAAACTCTATTTCAAACCAGTCTGCCAACACAGCTGCAGTACATGTAATGCTTCTACATCCAGGTTTCGTGATCGTGAAGAAAGGAAGTTTGTTATTTCCAGTGGTGACCTACACTAATTCCATTGGCCATGAAGTCATTTTAGATCCTTTTAAAGTCCTCCACAGCCGTGTTGTGCCTTTAAGGATTTCCTTTACAAGATGGTTTAATTATTTAGACTATTTACATTGTTCGGACTATAGTCCTCATCGTTGTTGCCATATTTATAATGTTTCGGCAGTTGTACGCTCCGGCCTTCTTCCGATGGTTGGAATGTCGAACTGAACCCTTTATTTCGCTCGCTTGGGTAGACTGTTCTAGTTCCACGTGCTGTTCATGATGACGGTCGTCTTCAAGTATAGAATCCAGAGGTTAGCAGTGAATATTTCGAAGACAGAAGGGAAGCGTTGTTCAGGTTAGCAGTGGATATCCCGGTAAAAGTAGCAGAGCGTAGTTCATTAGTTCTTCCTTCTGTCCTTTCGCCTGACAAGCTGGCACTGGGCATTCGGAGAGAGTAAACAAAATGGCCGCCTTTATACACGACGGATTGAATATTTTACGTCTTCTGATTGGTTAACCTTCTATTGGTGGACTATAAAGTGAGCTAAGTCATTTGGGCTAGCCCACTAGTACATATACCAAAAAAAACCTGCAACACCACGTGCCATGTCTAATGGATGTCACTTATCAGTTATCTCCTGTTAATTCTCCTCTCCAAGTTCTCCACCGCCTTAACCAGGTATTGAACTCACACTCTCTGGGTCCTGTCTCTGGATCTAACTAAAGCCTTTTTTTCCACTGTGCCATGTGTCCTTGAGGGTTTTATTATTTCTTTGTTGGATTATTTTCTTATGTCTTGTTTCCAATTTTACGATTTGTCAATAAGAAGCGACCCAGCTTTCAACATCTGTTTTTTATAAATTATGGCCGGAGGTAACAGTGGCTGGTCAGTAAATAAATGCTGAATGTAAGGAAATGGCTAATATAACTGTTACTATTGGCATTATATTCCCGCCCTCTACGTTGAGCGCAAGCACACTTATTGAGCATTTATCTCGACCACAAGTATGAAAGAGGGCTGAAAAAATCATAGGCTGACGTTGAAAGATTAATACTAGAGCTGTTAATTATTGAATGCATTAATTTCAAATCTTATTAACGTGTCCTTGATCTACGAACCATCTGGAAGTCCCCTCTCTCTGACAATCTTAAGAGGGATTTATTTAAGGCCACATTAGAATCTGTCTTGCTCTCCGGCTCAACAACAAGGACACTGATGAAACACCAAGAAGGATCACTTGACGGGACATACACAACGATGTTACGAGTTCCATTGGGTATCAGATGGAAGAAATACCCAACAAAGAAACAAATGGATATCTTCCTCCTATCTCAGTTTCGCTAAGAGAGAGAAGGCTTCAACAAACTGGTCACTCCTGGAGAAGTAAGTCAGAACTTGTGAGTGACACTCTCCTATGGAACCCATTGCTCCGCAAAAGATAGGTTAGAAGACCGGACTCATGACACCTACATTGACCAACTTGTAGATGACTCGGGATGCTGTATGGATGACCTGCCAACGGTGATGCCTGACAGAGATGGTTGAAAGGAACGAGTCCGGAGAATCTGAGAAGAATTGGCGACTTGACGAGGATGAATAACAACGATAGGATTATCGAGATTGAAAGAGCCCTTCTCTATTCCATTGAGTCTGGGTAATGCTAAAACAGAGAATAGAAAAGCATACCTCCTACCACAGCGTAAAGAAATGCATTCGTTGAAAACGTAGGCGAAAGCAGCCGGGTCGGGTGGACTTGAATCCGTGTTTATCCGAACTGATCCGGTCTGTTAGTTTTGCTTGTCATGACCAATAAAGAAACGCGATCTCATTTTATTTACCTCCGAATCGTTAAGATCGGATTATCGAATCACTAGACACAGAGATATTCTGCGATAATCGAATTGATTACCGATCAGCCATTGGAAGAATTAATCTGTTTCAAACTGATATATTTGTGCCAATCGGGTTTTACCGTACCGCAGTGGACTAGTGGCCATTAAGTAATCTGGATTCCGTGTGTAAATGGGACGCAAGCTAAGATCAAACAAGCCGTCGCCTTGCAGAAAGAAATCAAACATCAACTGGAAAAGAATATTTCAAAGGCTTATCGAAATATAGAACTCATTTATTTAGTTTCTTAGTTTTCTTTTTAATTTTCAGCATGTCTAAAATCGTTATAGAAAGCGGCAAAGATTTCTTTTACTGCAGATTTCAATCTCAAGAACACTAAATGGCCTTTACGCGTTGAGGGAGAACTGTAGACTTGTCACCAGGGTATTACCAATAGGGTGGAAATAAAACTTACCAACCAGGGAGCCGGAGATCATTTTAACAGGCTGACAACCAGGGTTTCACGGACCCACAAAACTAAATTAGATCATTTCCCTGATTTACATTTATTCGAACTGTTGTCCTCATCTTTATTGCAATATTCACGTTTCGGCCGTTGTACGTTCCGGCCTTCTTCAGGTGATATTTCTTGGAATTTCGAACCGAACCATTTATTTAGTCCACGGAGGTAGATTTTTTCTTATTCCACGTGCCATGCCTTTTTGGATATCCTAGATTCAGCTAATTTCCATTCATATCTCCAAGTTTTTTGTTCCCGCTGCTGTGGTCAAGAATTGAACTCACATCTGTTTGGGTCAAGTTACTTTTGGATCAGTCATCCAAAGCTTTTATCCATTGGGCCGGTGTGAATATGTCAATACAGATGAGTATAACAGTCCAAATAAATGTAACAAGTGTCAATTGTTACAATCCTCATCTAATAAATATAGGCAGACGTTAAATTCAGTCACTTTGTTATTTTTGAGTAATAAAATATTTTTGTATAAATTCGACTTGTAGGATTAAAGTTCCTGGAATTAGATACATTAAACAAGTGAAATTTTTGTGCTGATCTGACAATAGTAAATTGAAGTAGTGGATAAATGAAGATCGAATTATGAAACTGGATCTTATAAAGGTGGTTATTATGAACGTAGCTATGATAAAGGAGTCTATTATAAAGGTGGCTATTATGAGCGTGGCTCTTATAATGGTGGCTACTATGAACGTGTCTCTTATAAACGTGGCTATTATGAACATGGCTCTTATAAACGTGGCTATTATAACATGTCTCTTATAATGGTGGCTACTATGAACGTGGCTATGATAAAGGTGGCTATGATAAAGGTGGCTATTATAAACGTGGCTATTATGAACGTGGCTCTTATAAAGGTGGCTATTATAACATGGCTCTTATAATGGTGGCTACTATGAACGTGGCTATGATAAAGGTGGCTATGATAAAGGTGGCTATTATAAAGGTGGCTATTATGAACGTGGCTCTTATAAACGTGGCTATTATAACATGGCTCTTATAATGGTGGCTACTATGAACGTGGCTATGATAAAGGTGGCTATGATAAAGGTGGCTATTATAAACGTGGCTATTATGAACGTGGCTCTTATAAAGGTGGCTATTATAACATGGCTCTTATAATGGTGGCTACTATGAACGTGGCTATGATAAAGGTGGCTATGATAAAGGTGGCTATTATAAAGGTGGCTATTATGAACGTGGCTCTTATAAAGGTGGCTATTATAACATGGCTCTTATAATGGTGGCTACTATGAACGTGGCTATGATAAAGGTGGCTATGAGAAATGTGGCTATTATAAAGGTGGCTATTATGAACGTGGCTCTTATAAAGGTGTCTATTATAACATGGCTCTTATGAAGGTGGCTATTATGAACGTGGTTCTTATAAAAGTGGCTTTTATGAACGTGACTATTATCAAGGTGGCCTTTGTAGTCAGATTTCGTAATTGGTTTCTGGCGCTCAATGCGTTAATTTCTTTTTAAAACTTATCATTGGCTGAAAATGAAAACCGTTTTTTTGTGGGGGAGAGGGATAGTGATTAACAGTGAACCGATTTTGAATATCCCGCCTGGAGACAGAAATAATGTCTGACGGATCTTTGTTGCTGTTTATTCTTTTTTAAAATTTCGTACGTTTTACAGAGAGAAAACCTTCGTTAGGATTTATCGAAGGACTTCCACATGGCACTTGATTTTGTGACTTTATACAAAGCATTCACAACACGTAAATAAATAAATAACGAGTTCATCTGCAATGTTTTTACTTTACGCCCGTTCCTCTAACGCGGTCTGGTTGCAAATTAAGCGAGTTTGGTATTTCCGCCGATCGTCCTGGGTATGACGATAAACTACATCCAGCTGCAAGAACTCTGCTCTAGAGGTTCTGAGGAGCGTGAAACCACCTTTTAATTCATACTGCTACCAGATCTACCATGACCTGGGGTGGTAGCACCTTTTAGGGTCCCAGCTATAGGCAAATAGTGAACACTTAAACTGGGGTCAAAACATAAAAATATAAAAATACATTAGGAAAAATTACCAGCAATACATTTACATAATAAAAGTTCCATGCAATATATTTTTGGAAACAAATATGAAAGCTCTCAAGAAAATTAAATTTCAGCATTAAATGATCCATAAGGTATTGTCATGCTGCTAAATAAATAAAACAATCCAAACTTTCTACCGATGACAGAAACCATGGTTTTATTTTAAATGAAGCCTGCTGGATAGATCGTGAACTTGAATAGTAAAAGATGCCATCCAAAAACTAAAATGATTGATTGTTTTGTTTACGCCAGCTCATCAACCCTTTACCAGGTATTTAAAACCAGAAAATATTTTTGATTTGTAAGAGTTGTTTTTGATTTCTAGATAATAACGATTTAGTGATATTTAACCCAATGGTGGGGGAGAAGAGGTGGATTCCTGCCTTTCCCGAGTCTATTTATGCATATGTGAAAATAACGAACCCAACGGGAACTGGAACTCGGCTCTCTGATTTACAATTCCGAGTCATTATCCATTACCAGCTTCACATCCAAGCTTAGAGCATGTTATTGCAAAGTGGTCCCCCATCTAGGTAATGACCAAGCTCAACATTGCTTAACTTCGATGATCGTACGAAAACTGGTGCAAAACTAATCACAGGAATATGTCGTTAGAAACAAAGAGTGGGTGTAACAGCAAATTTGTCCAAATCGTGTAACAGCAAATTTGTCCAAATCGTGTAACAGCAAAATTGTCCAAATCGTGTAACAGCAAAATTGTCCATCCCACAAAATGTTTAATATCTGCATAAACACTAAACTGATTGAGTTTCTTTTTTTGCAGATTTTCAGGTAAGTGGTTTAAGCATCTTGACACCATTTGTCGTATGAATCATTGAAAAAACCCTTTGAGTTATTCAGCTAAAAAGAAAGCAGTTTTAAACCGTGTTGTGTCAGACACACTGATTCACAACGGTTGCGGTTTAATATAAATCGTACTCCACTTAGACTTGTTGCATCTTACGTTAAGCTCAAAGCGAATCTTAGAGTTAGTCGTTGAATTTACGCATCGTTTTTTACGCTTCGTGTGTAAAACAATTTACTACCACACGAGAAGACTGATATTACTTCCTATAATGGCAGTGAATTGTTTTACATACATAGAGTTTCCTATAGAGGAGTGAATGCTGGACAGTCCCCAAACACACATAAAGAATAAACTTAAAGCAACAGAAATGTGGTTCTACAGAAGGATGCTGAGAATACCATGAACCGAGTATGTGGGCAACGACGAAGTTTTAGAGAAAATGGAAAATAAAAAAAACAAAAAACAATTATACTTAACATCAGGAAAAGGCATTTGATATTTTTTGGGGCCCATAATGAGGGCTTGGAATATTTGATACTCACAGCAAAAAATGAAGGTAAGAGTTCCAGATGAAAGCTACTCATTAAGTAAGTTAAGTGAATGGATGGCGCAGCAGGGTTTGGGAGAGATAGCAAAAAGACACAAGTTATTAAGAACTACAAAAGACAGGAAATTGTGGAGAGCCATGATCGGCAACATCCTGAGGGAACACGGCACATAGAAGTATAAACAATATTTGAACTATTTATATTCATTGTTGTTATCACTAAAAACAACCAAAATAGGGAAAATAGTCCGAATATAAATATTGTGAGTAATAATTCCTCATCACAGAAATTCAGACGGAAATATAGAAATTAATTTACTTTATTTACATTATTCGGACTATTGTCCTCATATTTCCCTTGCTGGGGTAGACTGTTCTACTCCCACGTGCCATGTTTAATGGATGTCAGTTATCAGTTATCTCCTGTTAATTTCCCTCTGAATGTCGTCCATTGCCTTAACCGGGTATTGAACTCACACTCTTTGGGTCCTGTCACTGGATCTAACCACCACCTTTATCCACTGTGCCATGTGTCTTTGAGGACACATAGCACAGTGGCACGAAATAAAGGGTTCAGTTCGACATTCCAACCACCTGAAGGAGGCCAGAGCGTACAACTGCCGAAACGTTGTGATAAATATGGCGACAAAGATGAGGAAAATAGTCCGAATCATGTACATAATACCTCATCTCAGATATATAGACAGAAATTAATTTGTTTTTTAAAAAATCAATATAACCTTGTCGCCAAATAATTGTGTTTCTTTTCTAGTAACAATGCCATCTAAGACTAATTAATTTTTTCTGTTGAATTTCTAATACTCTGTAATTAAATAATATCTCTGCGTTGAAGAAAAGTAATAACAAGTTAGACTATCAAGACGTAACTACTAAAGGGATTTTGATCTTCATTGAAGGCTCTGAATTTTAGTAGTCTTAGTAGATTGATATGCAGAGAATCTCTACTGTAGTAAATTCAATTCTCACAGGCTATCAAACATTTATAGCTCTCAGATTTTACTAAGAATACCTTAGTTCTTGGTCTGTAAGCTGATCTCTCAGACCAACGACCCCTGCCGTAAATTCAATACATAATGGACACTATAAATACGTAAAATTCCCTTTATATGCTTTAAAGCTGTGATCAATGTGTGGCATCTGTTGTTCCCCTTTCTGTTGTGTTTCGGCTTTCCAGAAGACCCTGTACAAAAGAAACCCATTTACCTTTAAAAAAAAAGACTGAGGACATGCGCCTGCCGATGTCATTGGCTCCATGATTCAAAGAAAAAGCGATAGACTCATTATTTCATTTATAACCTAAAACGGTTGATAAAATAGCCCGAATCTGCTTACTTACAGGCTTGATAGGATAACCCGGATGTGATGTCTACGGCTTAGTGTAGCTGCCTTTGAATGCATATAAAGTCATTACATGTAAGCAAGGAGAATGCCGACTGCTGTGAACTATAATGTATTGATGGGATGTGAATCTGATTAGCTAGGTATAGGATAATGCTGAACAGCCCCAGTCTATTTTCCACTTTTCGGCTTTGTGCCTCAAATACTGTATCTATTCAGTAATAAATGACGGAGAAATCCAACTGCTGCGAAGGTAGATTTGCTACTATCTGGATGTGCGAATTTGGGCCAGTATTTTTTTTTTTTTTTACCCAGGAGATTCGAACACTATGGCAACACCTCCCTGTTTGCTGTACAAAAATAGGGTACGTAGAAATGCGGCAGCGTGACAATGGCCGTAGGGTTTTCTTTTTAACGTCGTTCATCAATACAAGGCTCAAAAGTCAAGTACGATACAGGTTTATTGATGAGTCTGTTGAAAGTAGATAACGGTTGATTGGAGACTTACAAAGATTACGATTGTAGTAATGAAAGAAGTAGCCTCGAATGATTCTACTAAACAAAGTAGCAGAAGCTGCCTGAATAGAACTTTCTTCGTAACAACGGATTACGAATAGAATGTCGTCCAGGGTATATAAACTATATCCGGCAGCAAGACCACTGATCGGGAGATTGGAGGTTTTGATCTTAACTGTTTTTCCCCAGATCCACCCTGACCCGATGTGGTAGCATCTGTTAGGGTCCCCAAACAAAAATCAACAGTACATTTTTCATAATAAAATGAGCAACAATAGATTTTTATAGCAAAATAACAATCACTGCAACATAAAAAAAAGAATATAAAAAATCATTTTTATAATAAAATTACCAATAATACATTTTATGATCTACAAACTATATGTCTAAATATCATAACTTTACTCTGAAAGTATAACATTATTTTTAAAAAAAACATTTAGGCATTAAATAACCCAGTGTTTGTCAAACTTTAATCAACGGCTCACCTCGAAGCAAATGAAAATATCACATTTAGCAACATTTTTAAAGGGTATACATTTAAATGTTAAGAAATAAAACCATTGATTAAAAAAAATACACACTCAAATATAAACTTAATTTATTTCAATTTTTCTGTTTAATTATTTATGCAGATTATTTAGTATGAAACCTTTGTCTGGTGTTTTTTCTTGATTTCTTCAATGTTTAGTCGAATGTGCGATAAAGCAGAGCCTTATTTCTTCTTCAGTTGATTGTGGTGTTGGTTGCTTCTCTTTTTTTGATGTTATTTAAGTTTGGTTTGGTTTGGTTTGTATTTTTTACGGCTTATCAACGTCAATGGGTTATTTAATACCGACAAGATTTTTGTTGCTGGTAATAATTTTAATTTTCAAAAATGTATTGCTGGTAATAATCTTTCTTCAAAAATGTATTGCTGGTAATAAATTTTACAAAATATTTCTGTTATTAAACCTATTTTTACACGAGTGTCTTGACCCCAGTTAGAGAAAAATATCAGTTTTCCGGCTGGATTCGAACATGCGTCAATATAGGGCGTTGTTTCTCAACCTTTTTAAGCAACGGCACACCCAGGAGCAAATGAAAATATCACGATGCACTTAGCAACATTTTTAAAGGGTATACATTTAAACGTTATGAAATAAAACCAGATTTTTTAAAAATACACAAAGAAATATAAACTTAATTTATTTCAATGTTTCTGTTCAATTATTTGTGCAGCTTATTTAAGTGTGAAATCTGTGCCTGGTGTTTTTTTTTCTCGATTTCTACAATGTTTGGGCGAATGAGCGATAAAGCAGATTCTTATTTTCTCTTTAATTGAGCGAAGTCTTTTATCGCTTCTTATTTTTCATGTTATTTAGGTTTGGGTTGGTTTGGGTTGGTTTACGGTATATCACCCACAATGGGTTATTTAATGCCGACATGATTTTTATTGCTGGTAATATATTTTTTTTTTCAAAAATGTATAGCTGCTTATAATTTTTCTTCAAAATTTTTTGCTGGTAATAATTCTTTACAAAATATTTCAGGTATTAAAATCTATTTTTACACTTTCATAGGGCTTTGAGCTGAGTTAAAGGAAAATATTCACTCTTCGACTGGATTCGAACCTGTGTCCATTAGGACATTGTTTCTCAACCTTTATTAAGTAACGGCACGCCTAGCAGCAAATGAAAATATCACAGCACTCTTAGCAACATTTTAAAGGGCATATATATAAATGTTATAAAATCAAACTATAGATTATAAGATAAATACACACTCAAATATGAACATACTTTATTTCAATGTTTCTATTCGACTATTTTTGGAGCTTAATTACGTGTGAAACCTGTGGTTGGTGTTTTTTTTTCGAGATTTCTGCAATGAGTGGTCGAATGTATGATAAGAAGATTCTTATTTCATCTTCAGTTGAGCGAAGACATTATCGCTTTTTATTTTTGATGCTATTTAGGCTTGGTTCGGTTTGGCTTGTATTGTTTTACGGTATATTAATCTCACCTTCAAATGCATAGCTGGTAATAATTTTTCTTCAAAAGTTTATTGTTGGTAATAATTACGCTTTCATAGTGTTTTTGACCCTAAACTTTTAATCCCATCTCTTTATCTCTCTCTCACCCTCACTATCTCTTATATATATATATATATATATATATATATATATATATATATTCTTAATAGAAATTTTATTAGTATAAGAAACTGTGCTCGCTCGGAAAACCTTCGGTATATTGATTTGCAAATAAAGAAGCCAAAACCAAAGGGGAACAAAGTATATAAAAAAGAAAGAACCAAGAACATGTACGTTAACCGAAAATAATCGTCTAGAGGCGCAAAGAAAAAATCCCCGATGTGAGTATCCAAAATAACTAAATAAAGTGCTCAAGTCAGTAGAGCAGACCTAGTTAAACGTAGAGATCTAGACAAACCTACCAAGGTTTCACCTAAGCGGATCGTCATGGAAGGCTGGCAAACAAGGTAAAAAAAGAGAATGGAATATATAGTGAAACTTAGGTGAAAACTTGGTAGGTGTGTCTGGCTCACTAGGTTTAGCTATATATATATATATATATATATATATATATATATATATATATATATATATATATATATATATATATATATATATATATATATATATATATATATATATATATATATATATATATATATATATATATATATATATATATATTATATATATATATATATATATATATATATATATTTATATTTATATTATATATATCAGAAAAAAATTAAAAAAAAAATAAAAAAAAAATTTTGGTTTATGTAGATTGCGTGTATTGGTGTTATTGTGGAAGTGGTGGGGAAATTTCCTCGTTTTGTCATTCATCGTACTAACGCAAACATCGATGTATGCAGACACATATACATACTTGGTCGTCCGTCGGGACTCATACATATATAAACATATGTGGGCAGTTTCGGCTGTGACACATGTATGTATACGGGTGGTGTTATGTCTATACATACGCATTTGTATGTTGAAATGTTGAAATTTAAACATTGGAAGTGTGGCGGAAATGTCTCGTTACTGTATACATGTCATATTATGTATTTTCCCGCTGAAAAATATTTTCTCGCATGTATGTATATGCGTGTGGTGGGGTTTGTGTAAAATTATGATTAAAATATTAATCAGTTTGTCTGACGATCGATAAAGCGTGAAACCCAGAGTCACAAACTCACATCTATCCAACCAAATATGTTAGCTCTATCTCTGATATTGAGGGCTTTCTAATAAGTACCGCGCATATAATATATAGATAATTATACATACTTATATTTATTTATATTTATATACACTTTTCACATATATATATTATATATATATATTATATTATATATATATATATATATATTTTATATATATATATTATATATATTATAAATATATATATATTATATATATATTAAATATATATATATATATATATATATATATATATATATTATATATATATATATATTATATATATATATATATATATATATATATATATATATATATATATATATATATATATATATATATATATATATATATATATATATATATATATATATATATATATATATATATATATATATATATATAGTGGATACACGTATTTGATTACACGCCCTGTTTATTTATTATATAATATATTTTTTATTTTTTCGTCTACAGGCCTGAATATTCGAGAAATCTCATTAAAGAAAAATATGTACACTTCGGCCGGATTCGAAAATGCGTCAATATAGTGCGTTGTTTCTCAACCTTTTTAAGCAACGGCATACCCAGGAGCACCCTTAGCAACATTTTTAAAGGGTATATATTTAAATGTTATAAAATAAAAAGATAAAACCATAGATAATGAAGATAAATACACACTCAAATATGAACTTACTTTATTTTAATGTTTCTATTTGTGTAGCTTATTTAAGTGTGAAACCCGTGGTGTACGATAAGGTTCTTATTTCATCTTCAGTTGAGCGAAGAATTTTCGCGTCTTATTTTTTTATGTACTTTGCTGTTGAAATTCTGAATACACATAAATAAGAAGTAGAACTTTGCAATAAAATTGATAAAGCCTTTATAGCTGATGTCGGATATTTTTTTTTTTTTAATGAAATTCAAAATGTATCAATGGGTACCGTCGAATGTTTTATTTTGAGCAATCAAAATATAAAAAAAAATGAATATTAAAACATATTATTTAAGATAGCATAATCTAAGGATAGGGAAAAGAATTATTTGAAAATTTTAAGTTTAGTACTAATTCATTTATTCAAATACTAACGTTGTACCATAACTACTTCCAAACGCACACTCTCTCTCTCTCTCTCTCTATATATATATATATATATATATATATATATATATATATATATATATATATATATAATATAAAAGTGGACAATGAAGTTAACACCAAAAGGTTTCATTCTAAACACAATCCTCAGTCCATGTGATTTTGCTCGACTTTTTATATAAACAGTTCAGTGATGCATTATGGGTATTCTATTGCATTCTGGATAGTATATTTAATTATTCTATATATATATATGTATATCTGCCGTGATAATATTTTGCGGCACACTAGTGAGCCACGTGGGCACCTCGGCGTGATGTAATGTTTAGCAAGCTTGTCGCTAGATCAGTTACAACTGAAAAGTGAGTTCGATCCTCACTAGATGCCCCATACTTTCGACCTTGTGCCACATCTAAGCTACGCTTGGAAAATAACCACTAGTGAGCCACGTTACGGCAGCTGAGAATCACTAAAGTAATCCATCGAGGTTGATATGCGTCTAAACAAAATCAACCAATCAACCAACGAGTGAATGGACAACGCCCATTGTGGTTATTGCTTTAAATTTTGCCTAATTCTTTAGCTGTTTTCAAGGGATCTGTTGTTGGTATATTTCTGTTTGTACTCCATTCTGTCTTGTATAGAAGTAGTCGTATATCCCTATGGAAGTGTTTCAAAATACACTTAGTCATATTCGGATTGTTTCAAAGCAAGTTATGTTACCTGTGAATCTGTAGCGTTTTATAAAAGTGTTTCCATTATCTTTCAACGGCTACGAAAATTTGATCTTTTTTAATGGCAAATTTATATTGTTATATCCTGCCGGCACTCCAACATTTATATATATATATATATATATATATATATATATACAAAAAAACAACCGGAAGAAAAATTTCTCTGCTCGACAGAAAACAGTCGTCGGGATTTGGATTAACAAGAAAACACATCACCTGCTCGAATTGATTTGCCAATACAAAAAAAAAGGGAGACTCGTTTATAAAATTTCCACGGAAAAAAGTTAATATTCATTTATTCAGATGAAGGACGATTTTAAAAAGTTAAATTTAAAAAAAAATTACTTAAAAAAAATCAATATTAAAACAAAATGTTTAAAATGACATATGCGAAGAATACTGAAAAGAATTATTTGAAAAAAATGTAATTCTTATTTATTTCTTCAAATATGGACGCTTTACTTTACTACTTCCACACACACATATATATACACACACACGCATTATATATATATATATATATATATATATATATATATATATATATATATTAAGACATTTTTTTATGTTTATACATTCTTTTATAGATACAAATATTTAAGTAAATGCTCTGTTTATAATAAACAGTATTAAACAACATTTACCGGCTTGAATGTCCGAGAAATTTTCACAGAAAATATTCGTCCTCTGTTATATATATATATATATATATATATATATATATATATATGGACCGTGATAATATTTAGCGGCACACTTAAGAGGATCGTGCGGCACACTAGTGAGCCGTGATCCAGGCGGTTGAGAATCACTAAAATAACCCATCGAGCTTGATATTCTTCTAAACTAAATCAACCGATCAATCCATAATCTAAAAGTGTGCCTCCGCTTTAAATGACCTTAAAAGGTTGATAAGCCGTAAAATCGAGTGAAATAAATAAAAAATAAACGGATGGAATGAGGATGAACCGATACTGTATACATGGGCTAGTGACTCTTAACAATAATTATCTGAACTGGCGGAACTAAGGAATGCATCTCGTTTGAACATTTGCCATGGAAATAGCGAATGTGTAGCAACAGACTTGTGGCATTTAGTCTGTGGGAAATAAGTTTTAGGTTGACAATAATCAATCACTCTGAAGAACTAAGTAGTTTTTGTCCTTGGCTTATATGTATGTGAATAGGCACCCCATATTAAATCAACTATGTGCCATTTCATCGCCGTGATGGATTGATAGGTCGATAGGAACTAAGCCAAACTTAGTGAATATAAAAGAAACGCAAATTTTCCATTGATTATTTCTTGAATCAGTCTGGATAGCGGTATGTTTGTAGCTGCTTTAATTAAATGGTAGCAATAACATCGAAATTGAATTAGACTGCCACACCGAATTTGTATGTAATAAAAGTCGGCTCAATTTCTGGTGTCCATGCGCCTAGATAGGTTCGTCTATCCTCCGGTTTGAACTATTCCCCGGTCTTTTGAGCTGCAGTAGAGGTTTATCTCTTGTTTCCTGTTAGAGGATTTTGTTATATTCCTTACTTATAGATATATGGAATGGACAAACACGGTGGATAAATAGTAACAGGTTTATTGTAGAAACCAGTACACCAAGCAAACGAGTAATAGATATGCGCACGGTCGTCGCAAGTCAGTACAGGTGTGTGCGTGCTGCTATCGGGAGGCCGCTAGTCTCGCAAATCACAGCTCGACGGTATTTACCTCCCGCCCCACAAGGAAGGATGTGGTACAAGGCCGAGTTTAATGTGGAGCAAATCCGATCCTGTAGGCTCGGCCAAAAATTCCACGTACCCCGCATAAACTGGTCCAGGTCTGTTTGAACCCCGGACGAGACTCTGCCCTTCAGCATAGCCTCGGCCAGGTTCCTCTCTGCCGGAAGATATAGAGTTTTACAGCAGACAAAATCTGAATAACAGAACCCAACTCGACGCTATTTAGTAACTGCCCCACGCAGTCACATGTGGCACAAGGCCGAATTTAATGTGGGGTTCCTGAGCTTGGAGGCTCGGCCAAAAAATCCACGTAGACCCCGCATAAACAGGATCGGGTCCATCCACCTCCCCGGACGAAACTCTGCCCTTCGGCATAGCCTTGTCCGGGTTCCTCTCTGCCCGAAGGCAGTGAGTTCGACGAGCGCAGTTGGGAAAGATCACAGCGCGACTCTGCTGTCCGCTGTCTTAACGGATACATATAGGTGATTACCACCTATAGTGCCGCCACATAGGGGTGGCAGGTTATTTCATTACATCAGATTTGATTTGCGGTCCTTTTTATACTTGGTTTAAACATAGTGGACAAAAATGAAGACGATGCTCCTACCTATTCATCTCCTATAAGTGGGCTGGAAGGAAAAATAGATGGGATCTAAAACCTTGACGCTTTTCTTTCTCAACCTCTCTTTGTCACTTTTATCAGCAACAGACAAGGCCCAATCATTAATTCCTGGTTTCAACTCCATCTCTCCGCCTAAAAAAGACACCATTAAATGCGGTGGGAAGGTTATATATATATATATATACATTTACTTACTGACAATCCTTGGGTCCTTGTCCATAAAATCACTCAGTCACGCTAAAAGTATTCAGGTAAGATTGCTCCCTCCTTTCATTTATTGAAATCACATAATGTCTTCCCATTCGCTTTCACTACCAGTAGCCCCTTGCGTGTAAGTGTCATTAATGTTGTGTTTAGGGAAAACTGATCAAAAATAAACGTACAAGATAAGGGAAACGACTTCTCGGTTCATACGACCACTGTTACATCGGCGTCGACATCCACTGAAAATCCGCTATAACGAAACTTCAAAGGAAAAGACAACAGACACTATACTTTGATCCCAGCCCAAAGGCCGAGAAATGGACAGCTTAGCTTTTATGGTCGGATGTAACACAAATTGAGTTTTATGCTCAAGGGCTGATTTAATATGGTTTGCTCATATGAATACATTGGGGCCAAAGGTAAAACTGTCACATTGGCGTGGGCTAATCCTCTCACTTTAGTGCAATGGGGAGGATGATTTCGTATGTTTCGAATCCCCAGGTCTAGGTCCCTGTTTTATCTAAATAGATGAAGATCGCAGTCTTTGGGCTTAATTGTAGTACGACGCTAAGCTTAACGAATATTTCCAGCGGCAAATATAGAAAAAAAATACACAAATATATGTTTGTTTGAGATGACGATATAAGCCTTGTAGGATTTCCTATTTAAAACGCTTAATGAGAAAATCGCTAATGATTAGGTGAGGGAAATAAAAGAGCCGCTGTAATTAGCGAGCATTTACTTCCCGATCTCCTCACATACCCTTTCTTTTATATGATCGACTCTTGATGAAAGTCGTCGGCGGTTGGGCGAGAAGGATATTGGCGATTAAAAATTAGCCAATCAGTAAATTTGTCGTAGATTCGTTTGCTTGGATGTCGATAGTGTTTTGGAAATGAAAGGCAATTTGATTGGTCAAGAATACTTAATGACTTCTAGAAAACATCAGTCGAAACCCCAAACAGCACCAAAGAAATGTTTACATAAATACGAATGAATATAAATGAAATCAAAATAACTATTAACCTCTCTGTCACAGAAAATTACAAAGATCAGAATCAGTCGTTCTCGTTTATTAATTAGATTCTTCAGTCTGGCAAAATAAAACAAGTCTTGGGAGCAACTTTTCTAAGAGCCACTCGAATGCTGTGGTAAAAAGGTCAGACTCATTAGATATTCAAAATGGCCGAAGTCTGACTAAAAGCAACTTAGAACGAAAAAAAAAGAAGAAGTGAGAAGAAAAAGTGAAGGAAAAAATTATATTATGACAATCTTCCGATAGGCACACCTGATTCGTCTTGAATGTCGACATTTGAAATTCTGGGCTTGTATATTGGCTTAATCGCCACCCCCAATCTCTGGTGGGACATTTTACGTAATTTTAAGTTCGCAATAAAAGAGCGGGTGTTTTATTAATCGGGATGGCAAAAACATCACTTTACATCGGGATACAGAAGGCGTTTATCTTCATTTTGCGGGGAGAGGATATTTTATGTGGCTTAAATGAGAGACTTAGTAACTTCCCTCCAAACAGTGACGAAAGCGGCAGCCAAATTCAGTTCGTTTCAGCTGATAAACTTTATGGCTGATTTTTAGACCGCCCCCTGTAGTCCGGGCAGAGTCTAAATCTACTTTCCCAGAAGATTACAGGTCTATGGTACCGTTTCCCTTCGGGAATATATTTTCCCCCAGACAGACCACAATTTGGGAAAACTTAAGAACCACTTAAACATGGCTTCTCCATACAGAGGAATATCTACAGATTTATTTTGTTTCTCCTTACATTATAATTCGTTGTATAGATATATGTAATATATTATTCTCCGGGTGGGACACATGTATATATGTATATATAGTTTTGTGTATGTCTTAGTATATAAAAGTCTCACTAAAAATAAGGCATCTTTCTTCTTTATCTTTCAGCTATTTCTTTCGGTCCTTAAAGTTTAGCGTTATTATACCACGGATATAATATGCACAAAACTGGGTGGATACAAAATGGAGAATACATCTTTGTTCCATGGCTCTCAACCGTTAACAGATGGTCAGATACTGCAAAATTGAGCAAGGGAAATTTCCTGAAAAAATAAATGTTTCTTTATCCACATGTTTTACGGTTCTGCTCGTAACTTTTCTCAGTCACTAACTTGACTGTTTTTACAGATAATTTAAACCGTTAATTAGCGGCCGATACCAAGTTCCACTTCTGAGGATCCTGATATTAACAGCATTCAATAGTAATCACCCAAGTGAACAGGGATATACAATTAGTACAGAGTGGGTGGAAAGAAACCCCTATTTAAACCATTCATTTATTACTGATCGACTAGTCTACCCGTGACGTCAAAAATGACGGCAATGGTCACAAAGTTTTAATAGTCTGATCCAGTGAAACAAAATCCGTTCTCATTATACTTTTTAGACATCCAATAATATCTACGATACTTGATTACTCCTGGTTTTATATAAATCGATTTTTGCTCGTTATCTTTCTATATATATATATATATATATATATATATCCTCCTGATTACTCCTGGTATTATATAAATCGGTTTTTGCTCCTTATCTTTCCATATATATATATATATATATATATATATATATATATATATATATATATATATATCATTTCATTTCTGTAGTTCACTGCTACTAGCAAGTAGACTTTTTTTTCTCTGATTAAGGCCATATTAGCCGAAACTAGTCGAGGAATCTAAATGAAATAATAATAAAAACGAAAGAATATTAATATACAACCCAGTGTGTCTGAAGATTTTACTATTTTTTGTTGTTCAATATATATATATATATATATGTGTGTGTGTGTGTGTATATATGTGTGTGTGTGTGTGTGTGTGTGTGTGTGTATTATGTCTTTAAATTCCTAGTTTTGCTATTTCTGTAACAAGCCAGTTTTTAAAAGAGTAAGGTTGTTAGCTTACCGCACAACCCCCAACCTGGAGGATCAGGTTTTGAATTCAGAGTTGCCCTTGTCCTAGACCAGTTGCCACCCAAAACTATAGAACTGTTTGTCCTGCTATTTACCCATTCAAGATTAAGCTGAAACCACTCAACCGTTTAATAGATAAAGGTATCTAAGTGTCTCACATGAAAGGCTTGAATAAATAAGACTGCAATCAAAGAAACGTCAGAGTAAAGAAATTGATTAATTAAACGTTTATTTTGCTAGGAAATAAATATAACGTCTAAGGGAAGTCATTCATAAATCATTTAAAAATCTACTAACTTATGTGCGTGAGATAAGAAATATCTAAATGAATGCATATTGATAATTATTATACTGCATGATTTTCATTATTTTTTTTTTATTTAGAAGTAGAATTACAGTACAGAACATTTGCTGTAACCTTTGCATATTATCTCCCAATCAGAAGAAACTTTGAAAGACAACGGTTTCTACCACGGATCCCATACACATCAGCTCTGGATGCCATGGTGGATGGATATCTACTGAAGCACGAGCTCCCTCCATGAATGCTGAACATAATGCATCCACTTTTCATCGACATAATACTATATTTAAAAAAACCCCAAAAAACAAACTAAACTGAGTTCAATAAAAATGTTTCTGTGTAAACAACACACCAAAATAAGAAAAACACGTGGTTTTATTAACCATTTCCTAATATGGACCGAAAAGTCAGTGTTACTTTCGTTTGAAATTTATAAAACATTTATAATAAAATACTTTTTTTCAGAAAAAAATAGACGACTAACTTTCAAGAATTGATGGGTGAGTTTACGTCCTGGCTATGACGATAGACTACATCCGGCAACAAGTTCCCTCATCGAGAAATTGGACCTTTTCAGAAGTGTGAAATTGTGCCTGTTCCAAGGTTCACCCTGACCCATGGTGGTTTAGTTTGGTTTATTTTATTTTTACGGCATATCAACCTCAATGGGTTAGTTAATGCCGACAATATTTTTAGGATAGATTCATATGAATGCAATATATATTCTTTGGTTTAGATTGGTATGGTTTATTTTGTTTTACTGCATATCAACCTCAATGGGTTATTTATTGCCGACAATTTTTTTTTATTGCTGGTAATATTTTGTTTTGTCAAAAATCTGTTTCTGGCAATATTTTTCCTTCAAAATTGTATTTCTGTTAATATATTTTCAAAATATATTGCTGGTAATAGTTATCTATTTGTCTATAGCTGGGACCCTAACAGGTGCTACCACCCAGGCTCAGGGTGGACTTGGGAACACCAGCAATTAAGAGGTAGTTCTACACTCCTCAAAACATCCTGTCAAGAGGCCTTGCTATTGGACGTAGTTTATTGTCTTACCCAGGATGCGGATGTAGTTTACCTTACCCAGCTTGGTAACACCAGTTAGGATCCAAGCTATGGGTAAACAGTGAAACCCCAAATGAAAATAAAACCCTATGAAAGTAGAAATATACGATCAATACATTTTTTTATATAAAAAAGCACTAAGACCCAAGTATAATAAAATAATTAACGCTATATTTTATAACAAAATGATCAGCAATATGATTTATCTTGTTAAAGTCATAAAATTGAGTTCAAAATATTTAAATTTCGGCACTAAATAACCCACAGAATTTGTTATGCCGCTAAACAAAATCGGTCAACCAACATTAAATATTATTCATATCCCCTATCATCTATACAATTTTGAAAGCAGAATAACATATATCATATTTTTCTTACTTCAAAGTTTCCAAGAAAATGACATTTCGAAATTAAATGACTCATAAGGAGTCGATATACCGTTAAAAAACGAATCAATCAGAAGAGTAACATTACTTCTGAAAACCAAGGAAAAGATAACGACAACCCACCTCTCTCTCTTTTCCACGAAGTTATGTCAATTCACAGATGTTAAAGAGAAAGGAGCCTGTGGAGAGCCATAACCGTCTACGCATTAAAAGTACATGAAGTTTTTAAAAAGAGCGATTTCCGCCACAAAACCTAACAATCATTGTGTTTGCTTAAATTATTCTGTCACAAAGCCGTTGTATTGAAATTCATGATAGAAAAAATAATTTTTATTGCTTTGGGGGAAATAGTTGTGTAAACTGGGCTCCATAGCTTTGGGTGGCAACCTGTCTATGGAAAAAAAACTTCCAGTTCCAAGGCGTGGAGAATGCAACGAGAATCTATTCCACTATCTTGCCCAAGAAATCTTCGTCATTCACAAATAAAATAATCTGAACATCTACGCCCTGTAGGGACATGATATTATTAACAAAATAATTTTACCATCAGTTTAACTTAGAATGGTACAAGCTCAGATTTGTGAGTTTCCAAGCGAATATAGTATCAGTCAGTTATGTGCCATGAGTTATATATGACTGACGAGGCAGATTTTTTCCCGCAGTAGGTAGCCATTTCTTTCTTCGGTAGACCAGTTGCCTTCCAAGGCTATAGAAATCGGTCTGTCCTGCTATTTACCCATAGTTGAGGGGGAGAAGAAGAGAAATTATACCTTTCCCAAGGGTATTAGCACGTAAGTGAATGTAATGGACTCGACTGGAATTCTAACTCGGCTCTCCGATTCCTCAATCCGAGCCGCTAGCCATTAATCTACTGTGCTTCCTATACATATATATAGTATACAATATGCTAAACCGTATATGGGCACCACAGAACAATCAGACTCTTGAGCCATGTAACAAAACCCATCATCCAGCAGAATCAGGGCAGCGATAGCACAAGATCAGTGCGGGTTCGTCAAAGGCACCGGAACAAGGAACGCTATATTTATGCTCAGAATGTTATTAGAAAGAGCAATACAAATGCGGAAGTACGTATACCTGTGTTTTATAGATTACACAAAGGCGTTCGATAAAGTACGCCACAAAGATCTGTGAGAACTGCTGAGCAGCATTGACATATTTGGAAAGGACATTAGACTAATCAAGAACATATAGTGGCACCAAACTGCCTGCATATGGATAGAAAATGTGTGCAGAAGATATACAAAATTAGAAAGAATTTCGAGCTAAGTTCTGCTGGATGTATTTACCCTAAACATCGAAGCGATTCTAAGAGAATTAGATGTCCTACCAGGTTTAATTATTGGTGGCCACAGTCTTTACAACAATATATACATATGACACAGTGCTGATAGCAGACACGGAAGGAAAACTACAAAACTCTTACTGAAGGATGTGAAGGAAAGCGAGAAGAAAGGACTAAACATCAAATGCCAGAAGACGGAATGCAAGGTTCTTAGCAAAAGAATGAACCCACAATGCAAATTACACATCTCAGATATCAAAATAACACAAGTACAAAAATTTAAATTTATGGAACTGTTCTAACAGAGAACGGAAAATACGACAATGAAATCCGAAGAAGCACAGGGATGGCCAAAGATGCATTTCAAAAGCTAAGCAGAGAATTAAGGTACAGGAAATATCGTTAGAAAGAAAGAAAAGAATACTGAACTCTTACTTGATATCTGTCTTTCTGTATGGCAGCGAGTGTTGGACAATCTCCTCAAAGATGAAAAAGAAACTTGAAGCAACAGAAATGTGGTTCTGCAGAAGAATACAATGGACAGAACATTTGAACAACGACGAGGTTTTAGAGAAAATGGAAACAAAAAGAAAACATACATAACACCAGGAAGAGTAGTTTGAAAAGTTGGGGGTACACAATGAGGAAAGGGGACTTGGAAAGTCTGATACTCACAAGACAGATTGAGGGCAAGAGGGACAAAGGAACACAGCGCCTATAATAAACTTGTTGAGCTTGAATAAATTGATGGCAGAACTGGATTTAGGGGGAAAAAAAAGAAAAGACACAATTTAAGAGTTACAAATGAAAGGAAATTATGCAGAGACATTATCGCCTACGTCCCGGAGACACACGGCACATAATGAAGTATATGCTACAATAAACTGGTCTGGAAACAAGATATAATATATATGTAAATAACTATCAATCCAAAACTTTTCTATATTTTCTACATATCATTTAAATAAGTGTAGATAGAGATCGACACCATTTTTGGTGGCAGTTGTTTTAAGAGAAGGAAACTTTAGAAAAATCGACAGGAATACACAACATTTTTAGCAGGTATCCTCTGTGGTATTGTAGTGTTTAGATGGTAGACTTTTACGTTCATTTTTACCATTTTTGCATTCAGATGTTATCAAGAGCCTTTAGTTTTCACTCTGCTTCATTTAAAACCATATTGACTTTGTTTGCGTTGTAACAAATTTAAATTTGTGTAATTTGTATTTATAAACTAGATTAGGCGCCCGGATGGGTTAATGGATAACGACTCGGAATTAGAATTCGGGAGCTGAGTTCTAATTCCGGTCGGGTTCGTTACATACACTTACACGCAAACAGCTATTGGGAAAGATATGGCCCAACCTGTTCTCCTAGACCTCACCTATGAATTAGTAGAACTTCTAACAGTAAAAGAAAATATTATTATCTCAAAAAAAAATCTTAAAATATTTCTCTTTCCTTATTTTTTTTTTTAAGCATTTAACCCAAGCAAGGCGGGAAGCCACTAGTACGCAAGGGGTTACAGAGAGTTGGAGCGAGAGCAAAGAGGAGTGATAGAGGAAAGGATGAAGAGAAGATTAGAGGATAGATCAGGGCATCTGGAGACGTCGATTGATATTACATTTAAATAGTTGGAGATTATAGCTATCAGGAAAACAAGAAATGGGAAGGGAGTTCCACAGGCGAGAGGTGCGAGACATGAAGAAGTGACGGCTACATTTTTATATCTTGTTTCTATATTATTTTGGGCACCTCGACGGGAGGTAATGGTTATCAAACTTGTCTCGCTCAAACAGGTACGACTAGAGAGTGAGTTAGATCCTCACTGGGGGCCCCATACATCCGGGTTTGTGCCACATCTAAGCTACGCTTGGAAAATCATTTTATAAACTAGCTTAAAAGCCGTTTTAAATATTAACCTAAAAAAACTTGATATAGACTCGTCAGATCAAGTCTTCCATATGGATGCCATGCATGGCGTCCAAGCTGTTCAAAAATATCTAAACTGCTAACTGTATGCAACTGCTTTCACAGATATTCATTAAAAATATCTTCGGGTGAATGAAGCCTGTATGTCTTAAAAAGGACGATCCTTATTCAAAACTCGTGAACTGGCGATACGGAATCACAAAGATCTGTACCAAATAACAGAAACCACGTTAATTGATAGTTTTCTACAGCAGCAACACGTAAAATGGATAGCGTATGTCACCCGAAATGAAAATCAAGATGTTGACATTCCACACTACACCGGAAAAAAAACAAACACGGGAGGCCGTCAAAAGATGAAAAAAACTAAACAGAACGCCGACCTAACCCACAGATGGAGGAGAAGGTATAGATCCACACCTTGCCAAAGGTCATCCGTGCGAAAGTGATCGCCAAAGACTTCATTAAAATTTCAACTCAGATCAACGATTCCAATTTTTCACGCTGATAAACGTCACGCCGTCCCACACATGAAATTAAGATAGGAAAGTTTTCTGTCATTTTAAAGATGATGTTGCTGAAATTTTATCGAAACAAATGAAAGTGAGAACCACATTTGCATTGTCTATCGAAAGCGCCTATGTTAAATAAATCAATAAAAAAAAATCTCGCTCCACTGATCGTAAACTAATTCTTTATATTGAATTGTTATATTAAAATATTTTGTCAAATTAAGAAGACTGCATTTATGAAGAAAATCGATATTCTTTCCTTTTAATGCGATTATCTTGATATTCCTTGGTCCACAAATATCTGAATTACTTCGATATATTCAGTAAACTTGGCCAAGTCTGGCACAGGAGAAAAGCGTGTTGAAAATCTATGTCTCTATAATAATGAATCCACAAGTGAGACTAGCTTGTTAACTATTATTCTACAGCTAGAATATCAGTAAATTTCAGATCTGTTAATCTAGATTTCTTAGGGATTTAGATCTCTAAATTTAAGAATTTACCAAAAGAAAAACCTGGGAGAAATAGGATATTTAAAAAAAAAAAAAAAAAAAAAAACAGCCTCAAAATGTTAATCCGAAAACATAAATCTTCGAATTGACTGTAGATATTTTAAAAAGAAGTGATTTTCGAACTAATATCAACCCATTTCAGAATAATGTTTCACTTGTAAACAAACACCGATTCGGTAAACCCGTTACGATAAAAATTTAGCAAGGCATTGATTTAACTGAATAATTATTCAAATCGTAGATAAGACGATATTCAAAACACCTACGGATTGAATAGGAAGCATTTTCATTTGGAACCTCCTTTAGATGATAAAATTCGATTTATTTAACCAATTCATTTACAGGGAGAATTTTGTAAAACTTGGCATATTTGGAGGAAGACTAACGCTAGGAGATCAAAAAAGTTACGAACTTTGAGACGGGGATAAAGAGTACAAAAGCGGGAATCTCTCGACACCTCAGGGAAATTTGAAAAGCCTAACATTTTATAGATACTGACTTAATCAGCGAAAGGTTTCTCCCAGGCCTGGGGATGACAACCATGCGGTATCACATTCTGCACTGGAGCAAGAGAGGTAGGGTCGGTGTCATAACATTGCCAGCGTTACAGTTGTCGCGATGACGAAGCGAAAACATTTTGTCCTTGTCCAATATGCATACGCATGTTTATAGCGCTTCTCACCTTAAAATAACCTTGTGTCACATTTTGCTTTAGTAGGGAGGGTAGGTATATATATATATATATATATATATATATATATATATATATATATATATATATGTATCTGTTCAGTTATTTTTATACAATTGTTCACCCAAAACATATCCCAAACTAGAGGGTTACTGAATGAGGTTGATGTGAATATGTAGGTTAGATAAAGATTGGCCCCAGACATGAAGAGTTTCAAATTGGAGTGATTGGAGAAGCACCCACACGGGAGTCTATTTCACAAATTAACACTTCTGAAGAAGAACCTGTCTGAGTGAAATTTCCTCATCACCAACGGAAAATGGAGGGAATGAGGATGAGTCGACACCTGGTGAGTCGGGACCAATCTTTGAAGTCTGAACATTTTCCATGGAAATAGCGATAACGTAGAGAAAAGGTTAGCTATGAAGGTCTCAAACGGTGAGATTCAGAAATGAAGCCCATATGAATTGTCTGTGAAAAAGTGTTTGCAAAGTGGAAAATAATTTATCACCTCCATGGCGGATTAATTATCTTTTAATTCCTTCACAGCTAGGAATGTATGACCTGGTTGCAGTAACCTAAATATGTCATCAATGCACTTCTAAAGAGAGCCCATTTAAGGAGCTTTCTGTTATATTTTTCTAATCATGTCACACCTAGCAAGATTTATTGATTGGTTGGTTGATTTTGTTTAGCGGCATGTCAACACCTCTATGGGTTATTTAATGCCGAAATGTAAATATTTTAAATACAATTTCATGGCTTCACCTAAATATATTTTGAAGGCAATTGTATGCCTTCAACTACCGAGAAAATGTATCGTTGGTCATTTTGCTATAAATATGGATTTTTGGTAATTTTATTATAAATAGGTATTGTTGGTAGGTTGATTTGTTTAGCGGCATATCAACACCTCTAGGGGATATTTAATGCCGAAATCTAAATATTTTGAAAACAATTTTATGGCTTCAACTAATTACATTTTGAAACTAACTGTATTCCTTCAATTCCTGATAAAATGTATTGTTGGTAATTCTAATATAAAACGTTCTAATAAATATGGCGACAAAGATGAGGACAGTAGTCCGAATAAAGTAATTAATGTACATAATACCTCATCTCAGAAATATAGACAGATACTAAAATTGTATTGTTGATAATTTTACTATAAATTTGTTATTTTGCTAATTTTACTATAAATGGATATTGTTAATAATTTTACTTTAATTAATTGGTATTACTGGTAATTTTCTTTATATTAAAATGTATTGCTGGTAATTATACTATAAGACGTATTTTTATCATTTCACTATGTTTTGTTTTAGTATGTGTGCTCACTGTTTGCCCATAGCTTGGACCTTAACAGGTTCTACCACCCCAGGTCAATGCGGACCTGGGAACAACATACATTAAATACATGGTCCCACGTTCCTTTACATTATACATGGTCCCATGTTCCTGAAAACCTTCAATCTCCTGATCGGAGGCCTTGCTACCGGATGTAGTTTATCGTCATGCCCAGGTCAACCCATGAAAGGTTATAAATCCGCTGTAAATTAAGGGGTTACTGGGTGTGAAATAATCCGGGAAATAATTATTAATCAGAGAATAATATAAAATAAAATAAGGAGACAGAAAATGATAACTGACATTTTATTTTGAAGATCAAATTTGATGGAAAAGTATTGTAATGGAATATCTTACACTCCCTATCCCCTATGTGGAGTGACTGTATCAGTAGCTATAGATGGTGAGCACAGGGGCTTGCTTCGGCAATTAGTTGGAGATTCGTCTCCAAATGTGCTGCTCCGGGCAGAGAGGAACCCAAACGAGGCTATGTCGAAGGGCAGAGTCTCGTTTGGGATGGTAGACAGCTACCCGACCACGTTTTGACAGGGTCTACGGGAATATTTTGCCCCGGCCTACGGGATGGGTTTTGCCCCGCTTTAAAAAACGGCCTTGTGCCACACCTTGCCTCGGTGGGAGGTAAGGTATATAACCTTGCTTCGATAATTATTCTAGAGTTTGAGCTACGTCTCCAGCTATGCTGGTCAAACTCTCTGCCTCCAGGCAGAGTGAATCCCCAGACGAGGCTATGTCAAAGGTCAGATTCTCATCTGGGAAAACAGCTAACCGACCCCTTTTTATACGCGGAAATTTTGGCCGAGCATACGGGCTCGAATACCCCACATTAAATTTCGACCTTGAGCCACATCTGACCGCGTGGGAGGTTGGTAGACATTCTTAATTCGGGAATTACTAGCCTGCCACCCGATTCCCTGTCTTTCAGTAGTAAATTTCAGTTTTACAGTCAATCTCTCTTCTTTCCTCTACGCGCGTGTTTCACTTGGGTACCACCTTTGCTTTCTTGTAACCTCTTTAAGGATACAACAGGAAGCAAAAATCCGGAAGAGAGTTCCGTTAGACAGAAGTGTGGGAAAAGAAATTGTTAGTATAGAACTTTCGGTTACATGTAACAATTTCTACTTTAAAATGATGTGACCTAGCTGTCAATCTAGTATTGGAAATGTATCTATTTTAATTTGATAAAAAAGATATGAAAAAAATAACAAACACGATATATCTTACAAGATGTTATTTTTTTAATATCTTTATATTCATAAAATGTCCTTCTATTAAGCTAAAGCACAAGTATTTATAGAAACCTATCTAATAATCTTTAGTTCCATTTTTTACATAAATAACGACGACCGTGCAAAGTGGTATGTTGTCTTGCCAGCGGTGGTTTTGGTGTGCCGGTATATGTCTGTCCAGATATGATCCAAGACAGTCGTTATATCGTTCTGTTTGTTGGGTATAGCTGGTGAGAATTTCGTATAGTTTGTAATATATCCTCTCAATGCTCAATGATATTCAAATCTGGAGTGTGCCAGGGTCAGTGGTGTAGTGGGTCAGTCGAGTGCTCTTTGAACAAGTTTCATATCGACCGCTCACGATGAGTAGTTGACTTCTATTGCTGGCAGAGACACTTACCATCTGGAAACATGGTTGATATGAGTTCAAAAAGTCTGCATCAAGATCTGCGAATGGAAAAAGAGCATTTTCTCTCTCTCTTTTCTATCTGTCTGGTCTCTTTATATATATATATATATATATATATTAAAAGACATTTTATGTTTAACGTTCTTTTTTATAGATACAAGTATTTAAGTAAATGCTCTGTTTATAAACAGAGCATTTACTTAAATACTTGTATCTATAAAAAGAACGTTAAACATAAAAAATGTCTTTAATAAATAAATTGTCGGACTTTGTCGATTTCTTAATAATATATATATATATATATATATATATATATATATATATATATATATATATAGATAAACGTGCAATCAATTTACAAATATCATGAATTATTCACACAAAAACAAATGCAAAGGTTAATGATTTAATTGGCGAGAAATCCATCATCGCAAACAATTCAAATAATATACAAAAACCTCCGAATCCGTTATGAATGAAAATATCCTTGTTTCTATAAATTTCTGCCGCATTAGTTCTTATTTTTACTACAAGCTTTCATCTGTTCCTACAGACATCTTCAGGTATAGAATTAAATCATTAACCTTTGCATTTGTTTTTGTGTGAATAATTCATGAATATATATATATATATATATATATATATATATATATATACAGACAAACGGAGATGCATAGATAGGTATGAAGAAACTCAGACAGACTGCCATAGATATGATTAAACTGAGATAGATAAAAAAAAAAAAGATATCCATGACCCAACTGATGGTTGTAAAAAATTGACAGGAAAATATTCTATTTTTTTTTCAAATAATTTCTATTTTCCCAAGTACTTTCAATTTCACCTGAGACCATCTTTAAGGGTGGCATATCATATCGATGGATGTTTTATGTATTAACACCGTGAATTCAAAATATTTTTTTTAATCTCGTATGATGGAATAAAATAAAAACGCCAATGACAAGAAAGCTTACGTTTCACCGAAACGATCATAGAACAGTCTGAGAACATTTAAAGGAACACACACATCCACATTCAGAGTTTACGCGGATATTAGTCTAAAATACATCAGTGTTTCATCAAGATAATAAGTAAAAACTGAAAATTCTGGAAGCCAAAAATAAATAAAGTCAATTACGAGTGTAGCAACAATGTTCTTGCAGCAGCAACGTGTCATATATATATATAAAAAAACAATACTAAGTACTATAATTTGAAAATTCTTTTAAAAACTCAAATAACTTATCTCCCTTGCACAGCGGTAAAAAATATTTTGAATTGACGTTGTTGACGCATAACACATCCATAGATGTGCAATCCCTGAAGATGGTCTCGGATGTGATTGAAAGTAGTTTTGTAAATTAACTTGATCAATTTCCTACAGCCACCATGAAATTAATTCGTGGACTTGAATATATATATATATATATATATATATATATATATGTGTGTGTGTGTGTGTGTGTTTGGTTTAAATAATTTTATTTTAGTTTTTATCATTTCAAGTCCACGAATTAATTTCTTGGTTGCTGTAGGAAATTCATCAAGAAAATTAAAAAACTACTTTCAATCTCATCTGAGACTATATATATATATATATATATATATATATATATATATATATATATATATATATATATATATATATATGATCACCATATATGTATATATATATATATATATGGTGATCATTCGCTAAGATCTAGCACCTGTTTGCCTCCTACCAGTGTTACGGTATTTAGTTGTTTTTTTTTTTTTGTTTTTGTTTTTTGCGTGTGTGATTGGCAGCATTGCTATGTGTGTGTGTGTGTGCGTGTGTGTGTGTGCGTGTGCGTGTGTGTGCGTGTGTGTGCGTGTATATAACTCATCTAAGTGGTGGGTCGGGAAAAAGTGGGAAGATGGAAAGAAAATGTTCTTTTTTCTTCGTCGGATGATTAACATGAATGAAAATGGGGATAAGTGTAAGCAGAATGTCAATGTTTGAGGCGTTTCTCTGTGTGTGCGTCTGTGCATATGTCTCAAGTGGGGGATCAAATCTGTACTTAACACTTCAAGCTAAGCACGCCGCCATATTCCTGATCAGATAGAAATTATAGCTGTGTTTCCTACCTTTTTTTATGGAAGACCGTACACTGCTGGTAAACCGGAAGTTATCCGGGTTTGGACAATAAATTGCCAAGAAGAGTCGTATGGTGCGCACTTCGGAAGATAGAAATAGTTGTAGCTGACGGAAGGTACACAAGCAGATACCCGATCAGTATCGGCTGCGTCACCGTGGAGAGGGGGTATGATGTTGAAAGACCCGAAACCACTAATGAACCTCGGCTAGTTCAGTTCATGATGCGTTTTTCAACGATGAAGTACACTACAAGGTATGTGGATTTCTAGAGGTGAATTGCTATAGGAGGTGCCATCTTCCAGTGCTGTTTGTGATGGTGAGGTGATCCTGAGAGGTCTGACAACAAAGTACCTCTTCCTGTAGAATGAGGTCAACATCCGGGAATTTATGGATGATTTAACAATAATTCAAGATGGTAGGAAAGTAGCACGGCTGGTTCTGGATAGACTTGCAGATTTGGTAGAATGGAGTCAGATGGCCTTCGAACCAAAGAAGAGCAGGTCACTGTCTATGAAGGAAGGTTCTGTCATTCATGAAGTGTTTTCCATCGCAGGTGAAAAGATATCAACAGTGCGGGAGCAGGGTGTGAAGAGTCTTGTGATAGATCGTTACCGTGGGATTGAAATCCAGGGACAAGCGAAGGTGGGTCTGAGAGTAATAGACCAATGTGGGCTTCCGATGAAATTTAATGTTTGGTGTATGCATTTTGGATTGATGCCGAGACTAATGTGGCCGCTGACTATATATGAGTTGGAACTGTATCGAGTTGAGATAATTGAGAGGAAATTCAGTAAATGCGTACGGAAGTGGCTTGGTGTTGCAAGGATTCTGTCGCCGGTCGCTTTGCATGACATCTCGTGGGAGGGGGGGGCTTCAGTTACCTGATACTTCTTTGGTGTAAGAGTACAAGGTGGCAAAGATGAGGTTGCAGTGCATACTGTGTGAATCTAGAGAAGCTGTAATCCGGGAAAATGTGCCACAGGTGAAGACCGGAAGAAAGTGGAAAGTGTCAGACGTGATGTCAGCAGTGGAAGTGATGATAAAGCGGGAAGAAATTCAGGGTGACACAAGGAAGGGACGTGCTGGTCTAGTTGTGAGGGAGAGATTCCTTAATCCAACATATTTTTGTTAGTATAAAAGTTATTTTTAGTGGATATACATATGTGAATAGACGCTTGGCTTATTTTATTTCAAAGGTAAATATCACAAATTCTGTAGAACAAACGTCGGATTAATTAATAAGGATTTATTTACTTCTTTAAAAATTGCTTTGTTTACCTTCCGCATATGAAACTGAACAGTTATGAACATTCGGGAATCTAAACTTGAGACATTTGCTTTTAAGCAGTCGACAACCTTGTTTAATCACGAGGCTCTTCGTTGCCGTGTTGGTTAAACCATGTCGGATCTAACGACGGTTTCTACTGTAAAAGTGGATGCTGGTTCGAATCCTAAAAGAGTACTCATTTTTCTCTAATATGATTTCTCAAATATTCAGGTCCGTAGACGAAATAAATTAATGTTTAAAATAAACGGAAACGGAGTGTCTACGCAAATATAAATATTCGTTATAAATAAAGTTTAAGTTATATATATATATATATATATATATATATATAAAATATATAGACTTTTTTTTATGTTTATACGTTCTTGTTATACATAAAAAAAATATTTAAATGAATGCTCTACTTATAATAAACAGTATTAACGACGCATATTATGAAAATTTCTCGGGCATTCAGGCCAGTAAATGTCGTTAATACTATTTATTAAAGCCAGAGCATTTACTTAACTATTTGTATCTATAAAAAGAACGTATAAACATAAAAAATGGCTTAAAATAATTGTCGCGCTTTCCCCATATATATATATATATATATATATATATATATATATATATATGTGTGTGTGTGTGTGTGTGTGTGTGTGTGTGTGAGTGCATTTAGGGAGAAATCTTTCTTTCATGCACGTTTCATTGAATAGGACAGACAAGGTGCTTTGATTTAATTTTTAATACAATTTCTCTTTTAATTCAATTTCTCATTTATTTATTTATAATTCTTTTTTTTTTTTTTAAATATGATTCCATCGCGACAGAGAAATTATTATGTTTCGAAACTGGACACACGTATCCAAGTTTAATTTCAATATTAAACCTTAACTTGTGGATGACAGTTTAATCCTCAAGCAATGTTTGGAATAACTCACCAAAGAAATGTTTTACTTATTTATAATTTTGAAATGGATGAGTGATCTGGGGTTTGTTTTCACCATCGAAGAGTCTCTGCTTTGATGAAAGCAGGAATGTTTATTATATGTCAAGTTTTTAGAGTCGTGTAAGGTCTTAGTTTTGATCTGGCTATAATGGCTAATTTTATTAGTTTCCGTTGTTTTTATTATTATCTGCAAAAACTATCACTGATTGATGGTCTAGTTACAGTCTTTTTGGTGTTTATTCATATTTTTTGTTCATGATTTCTTAAATGAGTGCTAACATTATGATTTGGTTGTGTTTTTAAACCTATAGTTTTAATTGAATTTGCTGATACTTTTTTTTATGATATTGTGTAATTTTTATATGGTATTGTGGACATTTATTTCCATCCATTTATAAAAAATAAATAATTTGTTGTATACCAATGCACTGTCTCATCAATTGAGAATTCAGTTATTGAAAAGATATATAGAAGATACACAAAAATGAATTTAAAATAAGGTGGAGACTACACCAAACCTCCTTCAATAATATTAGAAACCGAAATCTGACATCCATATCTAAATATTTTGGACATTTAAAAGAAATACCAACAGTAAAATGGGAAATAATAAATAGAACAAGAACATGTAGAAACTGGGATGACCCATGC